>JAPQNM010002263.1:20000-127147 GCA_029783475.1 Metacarcinus magister | reverse complement strand
TGTGTCTGATATCTATTCACTTTGAAAAACTAACCACTCACCTCCAATCGAGGGTACTGCGTCTTGCAGATGTCAGCTAAGAAGTGAGCCTTCCTGTCAATCCTGGCTAACTTTTCGACTACCATCCACGACGTGTCTCATACTTCTAAATCCTCAACCCTACAACTCTCGATCCCCCGAACCCTAATTAAACCAGAAGAAAAACGCTTGTTCGGTCCTGAAGGGTCAATAAAGTTACGCTCGTTACAGTAGTGCCCGCACATTATACATTCAGTAGCTTCAATTTTAAACCTCTTCCTATCGGCCAAGTTCATTGTGTTGCTTCTACACTTAAATAGTAGTACTGAATCTTCTCTTGGCCACCCATTTAATTTCTCCATTCTTTATACCATTTCAAACTTGTTTTATCTTCCATTTCTTTCGTCCATACTTTTGTATCCCACAATCTTACTTTGTTTCTAATCTCGTCTTTTGTAACCATACTTCCTCTTATGTCAATCATTTTTCTGCCCTCCATTAAACCTTTTATCCATCTATTCTTCTTCCCCTGCACTCTCATCTCTTCCACCACTCTCTCAATCAATATGTTCCCTTCTCCCGTCAACATGTGTTGCAAGCTGCCCTTCCATTATCCTTGCCTTCATTCTAGATATTCCTATCTCTTCCTTCAGTGCTGCTCCTTGTGCATATCTTGGAGCTCCCAGGATTTTACGACTCGCGCTGTTCTCTATTCTTTGTAACTGTTCTATCTCCTTTTGTTGAGTAAAATCCATCACGTTACTCCCAGACAGAATTGCAGGGAGTGCTAAACTCTTCCAATAAGTTTTCCCTATTAATAATTTTGAGCAGCTTCTAGCAATTACTGAATAGGTCATATTAGCCATTCGCACTGCCTTCTTTATCATTAACTCTTTATGTTGTTTGAAATAATTTTTGCCATCATTAATAGTGATACCTAAATATTTAATGTTGTTAACTTTTATGCCTGCTATTTCCTGAGGTTTCTCCTTATTTAAAACTATTATGCTACTCTTCTGTTTATTTATCTCTAATCCACATTCTCTACTGGTTGTCATTACTTCTTCTATTACTCTCTCAGCATCCTCTACACTCTCTGCCATTAGCATCCCATCATCCACATAGAACAAAGATGTTATATTAAAATTTTCATCCTTGAATCCCCTGTTTAATTCCTCCAATTTTTGCATTATTTTAAAAGTATCTTGAATTATGTAGTAGTCAGCAATAGATCACATGAACGAGTCGCTATAAGTAATGTGATCGCCTTTACTCATGAGACAACAAGGCATCTATTGATCCTTCTTTATAGTATTTGAACCTTCTAAATATTTTCACAAAGGAGATCAACAAAGAAATGATAAAATATACATAGTTACAACAAAAAAAAAGAAAGAGGACTGACATAAACTAGAAACTAGAAACAAAAATGAAAGAAAATGAAAATGATAACGAGCACAGTGAACAGTTAAGAAGAAAACAGAAAAGTAGAAAGTAAATACAGTCGTGAAAATTGAAAGACAACAGAGGAGCGCCGTTGTAAAGGCAATACTCCTCGCATGAAGTATAAGATTATAAAGAAGATTGTAAGAGAACATGTTGAAGAAAGAGTGATGGTGATGGGGGATATGAATGCACATTTAGGTATGCTTGGTGAGCCAGTGAATTGGAATGGTGAGATGCTTGCAGAGTTCATGGATGAGATGAATCTAGAAAATCTAAATGAGACGTTAGCAGAGGGACGTGTGACTTGGAGTCTGCGATCGATTTTGTGTTAGTGAATGGACAGATGCGTGAAAGTGTTAATCGGATGTGGATAGATGAAGACGGGATGATTGATATTGTGTCAGATCACAACATGCTTATGGTGGAATGTATGGTGGGAGGTAAGAATGAAAAGAAAAGGAAGGTGCAGAAGAAGAAATGGAGGCTGAGGGACGCTAAATGGGAGAATTTTCAAGTATGCCTGAGTGAAAAAATGTGGGGCACGGGGAGCTCAGAGAGTGTAGATGAACTGAATGAGAGATTGACTGAAAATGTGAGAAGTGCTGGGGCTAGTAAGATAGGGTTAGTAAGAATGACTGGAAGAAAGAGAATGAACAAGCCGTGGTGGAATGATGATATTAGGGATGCGAGAAGGGAACGTAAGAGGTTAAACAAACAGTGTAAGGTGTTAAAGAAAAGGAGACATGATAGTGAAGAGGCTGAGGGTGAATACCAGAATGTATGGATGACGTATATGAAGCAGCAACGATTGACGAAGCGAAAGATAAGAGATGCGAAAGTGCAGTGTGAAAGGAATGCTATTCAAGCCTTGAGGGAGAAGGGAATGGAAGGAGGGCATGAGTGGTACAGATTCATGAGAGGGGAAAGCATGTCAGACAGTGAAAATGTCGAAAGCTTGAAAGTGAATGGCAAATGTATTACAGATAAGAATGAAATCAGGGAGTCAATAAAAGAGTTTTGGGAAAACATAGGTGTAGGTGAGGTATTGGAAGTGAGAGAAGGGTGCTTGACACTGGAAGGAAAGGATTCGAATGAGTTGAATGAAAGGATCAGCAGGGAAGAGGTTGAAAAATGTGTGAAAAGACAGAGGAATGGTAAGGCAGCAGGACCAGATGATATCCCATATGAATTTTATAAGAATGGTGGTGAGGTTATGATTGATAGAATGACTGAGCTATTTAACGAAGTGTGGGAAGAAGAGAAGGTGCCGAGAAAGTGGAATGAATGTAGAGTGACACTAATTCATAAGGGAGGATACAAGAGTAAGAATGAGTTGAAGAATTATAGGCCAATTGCCCTTGTAAACACAGTAGGCAAAGTCTTCTGTGCTGTGTTGAATGACAGATTGTGTAAATGGATTAAGAGAGTAAGAGTACTGGGTGAAGAGCAAAATGGTTTCAGAGTGGACAGAAGAGCAGAAGATAATGTATTTGTCGTGAATGAAATGATTGCAAGAAAAAAGAATGAGGGAGGCAAGCTGTATTTAGGATTTCTAGATATAGAGAAAGCTTACGACAGGGTAAATAGAAAAATGCTTTGCAGAGTTTTAGAAAAGGTTGGGCTAAGTGAAAAAATAGTCAAAATTGTCAGGAGTATGTATGTTGGGACCAAAGCTAGATACAAACTAGGGAATATAGAGACAGAATGGGTGAAGAGTGAGAAAGGAGTCAGGCAAGGATGTATTCTGTCACCAATCTTGTTTAGTATGTACACAGAAGAACTAGCAGTCAGGTTGAGAAGAATGAATGCAGGAGTGAGTGTCGGGAGGGACAAGGTATACATTTTGTTATATGCAGATGATGTAATCTTAATGAGTGAGTCTGCAGAGGAGCTACAAAGCTTATTAAATGTGGTAGATGAGTATGGAAGGGATTTTGGAGTGAATTTTAGTTGTGAAAAAAGTAAGGTAATGATAGTGAATAGATCAGAAGATGAGAGGGATGCTACATGGAGACTTGGAGTGAAAGAGTTGCAGCAAGTATGTGAGTACAAGTATCTAGGGATATGGATGAGGCCAAATGGATGTGAGAAGGCTAAGAATGAAAAGATTAGTATGGTGAATCAGTGGGTTGGCAGACTAGGGAGTGCAGCAAGAATGAGAGCGAGTAAATATGACGTGTTGCGAGAGATATGGAAGAGTGTGGCTGTTCCGAGTGTAATGTATGGTATGGAAGTGATTGCATGGAGTGAAAAGGAGATAGACAAGTTGGAAGTAGGGCAGAATAGAGTAGCAAGAATAGCACTGAATGCACCAAGGTATGCAGCTGTAGAAGCTTTGAGAGGTGACATGGGATGGAGTACGTTTAGGGAGAGACAGATAAAGGCAACTTTGAGATATAAAGTTAGGCTGGAACGAATGGAGAATACAAGAATTGCACGGAAGGTGTATTTGTGGAATGTAAGGAGGAGTAAATGGGAGAAGAAATGTCTGAACATGGTAGACAGGAGTGGCATGCTCGTTAGGTGGCTGCATAAATTTTGTGAAGGGAGAGAATGGTTGTATGAATGGAAGGTGATGAACAGAAGTAGAGAAGGGTTAGAGTGGGATGTGAAAAGGTGGAAAAGCGAGATAGACAAAACAGTGAAAGGTGTGGGACTAAGTAAGTGAAAGACTGAGATGGAACGAAAGAAGACTTTGGAATGGTACAGAGAGAAAGAGGCCCCAATGTATGTAAGGTGGTATGATGGAAGCCTGGGTGGTGATCTTCTCTTCCGAGCTAGGGCACAGTGTATGGATGTGAATGCAAGGAACTACAGATGGTCAGAGTCCCGCAGCAAAGTGTGCCAGATGTGTGACATGGGAGAGGATGAGACGGTAGAGCATGTAGTACTAGAATGCGAGAAGTATGACCGTGACAGAATGGAAATGATGCGTGTGATTCTAACAGAAATGGGACGTTAAATGAATGAAGTGACTGAAAGAACTGGAAGGGAATGGATGGCGTTGTGCTAGGACTGTGTGGGGAGACGAGTGAACGGATGATTGACGCGGTGAAAAATTTCCTGGAGAAAATGTGGTATGCGAGATTGAGAGATTAGGGCATGTACTTAGAGTATGCATCTTTGATTTTTTTTTTTCTTTTTTTCTGTGTACTTTCCTTTTTTTCCCTTATTCCCCTCACAGGAGCTGCCGATAAAAAGGCCTGACTTTGAGGAAATTTCAAGTCACCTGTGACATCAAGATCAAGATCATCAAGATCAAAAACATCTGATCTGATCTGACAACACTGTATAGCAGAATACACAGAGCTCGGCTACGAGGTGTTTGACTGATTCCCACACTGCTCCCACTACTCCAAGATGGTGTCAACTCTAACAGGTTATGGGCCCAGACACAGACTAGTGTTTGATGGAGATGGGGAGAAGTTTGAAGTGTGGGAAGCCAAGTTTCGAGGTTACCTGTTGACCAAGGAACTTGATGTTGTCCTAATAGAAACCTCGCCTGATGCAAGTAAGAATAAGCAAGTGTATGCAGAGTTGATACAACTGCTGGATGACAGAAGTATAGCCCTAATTTTTCGAGATGCAGTAGACCAAGGCAAGGAGGCTTTGGAGATCCTAAGAAATTATTACCTTGGTTCAAGCAAACCTAGGGTGATTTCACTTTACAAGAAGCTGTCAACACTCCAGCTGAGCGGCGACGAACAGTTAGTAGACTACATCATTCGAGCAGAAGCAGTGGCAGCAGCCTTGAAGAAAGCAGGCGAAGTAGTAAGTGAGAGCATGATTATGGCAATGGTGCTGAGTGGACTTCCTCCAACATACGACACATTTAGTACCGTGGTGGAACAATGGGAGAAGGAAATTACCTTTCAAGAGTTTAAGAAGGCCCTGATGAACTATGAAGAATCGGGAAAGTTGAGAAGTTCACGTGAGGAAGAAAACGTGATGAATGCAAGCCAATTCGTAGCAAAATGTTATGAGTGTCTTAAACCATGTCACAAGTTCTACCAGTGCCCCCAGCGAGTTAACCAGCAGAACCAAAGGTGGTGTAGCCAGTGCAAGTCTAACAACCACAACACACACCAGTGCAGGAGAAAAAATGCCATCACAACAAACACAGTAAGCAGCGAGGGAGATCAAGCTCAAGCAGTGGGAAGAGGAGATAGTGACGAAGGCGACGACACTCACAACTTTGCGTTCCAGACTTCATCACATTCCAGGAGTAACAAGGCAAGTACCAGCGCTTTGTTAGTAGACAGTGGTGCATTAGTGCATATTATCTTTATCTTTATCTTTATTTAGTTATCTGGCTCAATTCCACCAGCCTGTGGCGCTCTATTGAGCCTACAGTTTTTTTCAATTACAGCCAGACAATAATAAAAACATTCCTAATACAGATCAACCTGAGTATAAGAAGTTTTAAAATACAAGGTATATGACTATTGATTACAATAGTATACTGAAAAAAAAAATATATATATTAATATATATATAGTTAAACGTACTGATACAGTACAATAATATAAATGAACTTGCAAAACTACTAACATCTAAAATACAAGATTGACTAGATAGTTACTAGAATAATTTGCACTGCACATAAATCTACAAAATATATATGTACATCTAAATGTACTATCACAATAACCTTACACATACTAATACATAATGCACATAAACATCCATTCTGTGTAATCTTACAAATGAAACCCTAAATTAATAATAATACTGTTATGCACAGAACACAGTTATAGAGCATAATCTACATTAATCGTTAAATCCTGGAGATCATAGCAATCACAGAATAGGAATGTCTTTAGCCTCTTCTTGAATACATCGACAGTATCACTTGTTTTCACAGACCTCGGTAGTTTATTATACAATCTAGGTGCACAGTTCTTGAATGCCCTGAAACCTAAGTCAGTATAGCATCTAGGTTCCTTAAGTCTAAACACATCAGTAGCATGCCTGATCCCAATGTCACTGCCTAACGTAAATGGTTGAAGCAAGCTTCTGAGATACTCAGGCTTTCCAGTTTCCAATGCCTGATATATCAATACACAAATTTTGTATACAATTCTGGCTTTTATAGGCAGCCAATGTAGTTCAATAAGTACAGGTGTAATTCGATCAAAAGGTGACACTTTCTTTATCAACCTGGCTGCTTTGTTCATGACACATTGCAATCTTTTCAACTGATATTTGGGTAAGTTATAATATATTGAATTACAGTAGTCTAATCTATTAATAACACAGCTATGGACTAGCGTCTTAACAGAGTTTTCATCTAAATACCTCCTAATAAAAGCAATGTTTCTCAGATTGTAATTTGACATTCTTACAACTTCATTAAGCTGTTCATTCAAAGTCATGTGTTTATCAAGAATTACCCCCAAGTCCCGAACCTTCTGGGTTACACTGATAGTTTGACCATTCACATTAAAACTCTGCACTCCACCCAGTCTCCTTAAGTTACCCTTTTTTCCAACAACTAAAATTTCAGTTTTATCTTCATTCAGATTCAATTGTTTCAGATCCATCCAGTCTTTTATATCAGACATAACACTATTCAAATGTAGTTCAGTGTCCAATACATTATTCAGTGACAGATAAAACTGTGTATCATCAGCAAAGAGGTTGAAAGTCACACCATGTTCACGTAGGAGATGAGAAAGTTCAATAGTATAGATGCAGAACAATATTGGGCCCAAGACATTATAACAGACAAAAATAAGTTTATTAGATTCAACAAAGACTTTGAACCAGACAAACACGTGATGCAACTAGAGGACAGAAGTAGACAAACTGGAAATGTGTTAGGCAAAGGTGATGCAAGCGTGATGCTACATGACATGAACGGTAATCCAAAGGAAATGGTCATGAAAAATGCTTTGTATATCCCATCATATAAGTTTGATACATTTTCTGGGTATTTCTTTACAACTACTCCTCCATGGTTTATGGTCTGAATGCACCAACCCTTGGTCTGAATGCACCACGTATAAGGTTCCAATGTTCCACATGCCTGGTTGTAATGCACCACTCCCAGTCTGAATGCACCATCATTTATGGTCCCAATGCACCAACCTCAACTACCTCGAAAAGACGTGGATAACCAGTGCATCACATCCACCTTCTACCTTCTACTTACTTTGTTTACTTTGTTTACTTTGTAGAATTTCGCCCTCCGTGGGCACAGCTAAGGTGGACCTCCACAGCGACCAGGCAGCTCTGCCTCTCTTGTGTTTGGTAGTATTGCCAACGAGTTGCTTGCAGAGCTGGGGTATCCCGGTGTTGGGGGCTCGTCTGGTACTGTCGCCAACCATCTGTCCACCTGACGCTTGAAGGAGTCAGTCGTGACCCCTGTCAGCTCCCTGATTGCCTTGGGCACAGCATTGAATAGACGAGCTTCATTTCTTGTGAAGCAGTTATGTGTGAGTGTTGCTGCTCTCTGGGTTGTAGCCTCTGTCCTCTTGTGGTAGCACAGTCGTCCTTTTCTTAGGTGGCTATTTAATATGAACCCCACATCGGGTACAAGCCCTTCCAGGGTCTTCCACACATAGATTACTAGGTAACGCTCACACCTTCTTGTAGGGAGTATAGTTTTAGCTCCTCCAGCCGTTCCCAGTAGTTCATATGTTGGAGACCCCAGATTATGCTTGTGAAGGTCCTCTGTAGGGCTTCTAGTTTAATTATATCCCCTGTCTTGTATGGGGTCCAGAGTTGGCAGCAATATTCCAGCTTAAGCTGCAGTCACACTGGCCAAAAAATGCTTGGATCCAACTGTAGAGTTTGATTTTCGTCCAACCTTGTAGCATTTCGCTTGGAAATTGTGAAGACATCTCGCATCATTTGGCATCCAAGGTTGGAATTAAGAAACAAAGGATCTATTTTATTAATTATTACAGATATTATTTCAAATATTATACTTCACATCATATGAAAAATAATAGTATAGAATTGATTTTTAAATAAATTCTGCCGGAAACAACATACACGAATACTTTTAATGAAATTATAACAAGATCTTCTAGACCCTCATTTGATAGCACTCGCTCGGCCGCCAGCCCGCTACCAAAACAAACATCTGGACTAAGTTGCTGTACACACTTTTTTCTTTTCTAGCCATCCATGCCTTAACCCACAATCTTTTCACCCTATTATTCATCCTTTGGATACGTCTACAACCTTGCACAATTGTCAGAAGAGTATGGGTAAGGGCTGCAAGAAATAACACATCGTTCTCCATTGTGTTCGGTATGTTTGTTGTGCTTTGTGTATCCTTGAACAGTGTGACCATTACCCTTGGGTTGGAAATCCAATTTACAACCATACGCTGGGATTTCCCAGCATATACTTGGACAGTGTGACCGTAGCTTTAGGGAGGACCAAGGCCTTCCAGAGGGTCAACATACAGGTCCTCTCTCGTTTGAAAGGTCCTGAGGATCCATCCTGTCAGTTTGCTGGCTGTTTTGGTGGTGCAATTTATATGGTGGGAGAAGGTTCCATCTGCACTCATAGTAACTCCCAGGTCACACACGTGTTCTTTTGGTGCGATGTTTTGCTGGTGGGCCTGGTAGCTAGTGCCCTGTTTGGTGCCATCTAGTGGCCCATACCTCATCAGTTCAAATTTCTCGTTATTCATTTTCATGTTGGTATCAGCCCAGTCGAGGAGACGATTTAGATCTTCTTGTAGCAGAGCCACATCATCCTCTGTTTCTATCTTCCTCTTCACCCTCGTATCGTCAGCAAACGATGTGGCCTGAGAGTGCTGGAGTTCATTGTCTATGTCTCCAATCATGATTAGAAACAAAAGGGTCCTAGTACCGACCCCTGTGGAACTCCACTTGTCATGTCACTCGGGTCCGAGAGGTGTCCCTGGACTGATACTTTCTGTTTTCTGTCTGTCAAGAAACTGTGCATCCACTTTCCAAGGTTCCCCCCTATGCCAAGGTCCCTTAGTTTATGGAGAACAAGGCCATGGTCAACTTTGTCAAATGCCTTGGCGAAATCTAAGTAGATCAAGTCGACATTTTTACCCTTGCCAATATCTTCTAGTAGGGCCTCCTGATGGACCAGTAGCTGTGACAGGCAGGATCGGCCCTTTCTGAAGCCATGTTGCCCCTTATTAAAGGCATCAATCTTGTCCATGTGCTCAGTCAGTCTCCCCTCACAACCCGTTTGATTATTTTAATTATGTGGGAGGTCAGTGTCACTGGCCGATAATTTTTGGCCAGTCCTTTGTTTCCCCCTTTGTGGATTGGAGTCACTATACCTTCCTTCAGGGAGGGAGGGGACTGTGCCAGTAGCCAGGGAGTTGGTGGCTATTAGATTCAGTGGTAGTGCCAGTTCATCTTTGAAGGTTTTCAAGAACTGTGCACTAAAGCCATCTTGGCCTGCTGCTGAGTCCACGGCTATGGCATCAATGGCTTTGATTATTTCATCAGTTCTTGGATTGATGTCTGTCAGTTTTGGTGTTGGTGTGGCCTCCTGTTTGAAGAAAGCTGCAGGGTTGTCCACAATTTTGTTGGGGTTAGGTACACTGAAGACACCTTCATATTGTGTCTTGAGGATACATGCCATTCTCACTGGGTCACCCACTAGGTTTCCTTCGTCGTCTTCTAGTGGGCCTACTGCTGATATGTTTCTTGACTTGTTTGCATACGTAAAGAACAACTTTGAATTATCTTTTATGTTGTGAACTGCCTGTAGTTCTTCTCTCCTCCTCTGATCTTCATGGGACTTTATTAGCTTATTATCTATTTCCTGGATGGCCTTGTGCAGTTTGGAGGCTTTGTGGTGTGGAGGATTTTTTGCCAGCTTGGCTTTGCAGAGGCTCCTCTTTCTCATAAGAATGCGTTGGTCTCTTGGTATTTGTTTTTTTCTTTTTGAAGCACTTTTTGGTGGGATGTGGGCTTCGCATATTCCTTCGCATATTCTAGTGAAAGTGGAGAGCATTCTTTTAACACTATCGTCTGCCAACACTGACGCTCAATCAACTTTCAGTTTATCCTTAACTTCAATCCAGTTTATTTCCTTATGGTAGAAATTTAGTTTCGCCAAACCTGATTGAACTTTGCATCCGTGTTGTGCAGACTCGTTGATTAGCGCATTAATTGTGACCATGGCTTCGCAGATTTTGTGGTCCGACATGGTGGTCTGGAATAGTTCATATTTGTGTATTATTCCATGGTTGTTACTTAAAATCAGGTCCAAGATGTTTGGCCCTCTTGTCGGTTTGGTTACAAATTGTGTCAGAAATTTGGTCTCCATGAGGGCTGTCAGCTTCCTAGCTTGATGTTTTTTTTCTGCTGTTCCTCCTTCCACCTCCAGTGACTCCCAGTTCACATGGGGAAAGTTGAAGTCCCCAAGTAATAGAAATTCTGTGTCTGGGGCTGGCAGGTGTTCTAGTATGTTGTTAATTTTATTTGTAATTTCCTCAAATAGTTCCTGAGTGGTATTTGGGGGCCTGTATACTACAGTTACCACAAGGTTTATTTCCTTTATCAAGAGAGAAAGAATTTCACATGTGCCATTTGAAAAACTTTCCAAGGTTTCTGTATTTGCTACTCCACCATGACTTCTGTCCCTTCTGTCTGCACGGAAAATTTTGTAGTTTTGTATCCGTACTTCTGCATCTAATATGTCGTTGTGCAGATGTGTTTCCGTTAAGGCAAGTAGGGATATTTTGTCTGTGGTGGCTATTTCTTGCAGTAGGGGGACTTTGTTTTGGTTGTACCTTGGGTACAGTCCCCTTATGTTACCTGTGCACCAATAACTTTTATAATCAACA
This sequence comes from Metacarcinus magister, assembly GCA_029783475.1. NCBI lineage: Eukaryota > Metazoa > Arthropoda > Malacostraca > Decapoda > Cancridae > Metacarcinus > Metacarcinus magister. The sequence continues at coordinate 115,887 of JAPQNM010002263.1, read as the reverse complement.
TTGTTCATTAAAAACCCCACATGACTGACAGTATTCAAACTTGGATATTATGGTTGTACATTTTAACTTTTTATCAATGATCTTCCAGATATCAATGTATACTTTTTAATTGTGTAACAGGGCAGTGTAGCATTTTAAAATCGTAATGAAGAATAATAAAGACTTGTTGTATGTATTAATTTACCGTGTGCATTCAAACTAGGCTGGTGGTGCATTACGTCTGGTGCATTCAGACTAGGCAGTTGGTGCATTCAGACTACAAAGTTGGTGCATTCAGACTAGGCTGGTGGTGCATTACGTCTGGTGCATTCAGACTACAAAGTTGGTGCATTCAGACTAGGCTGGTGGTGCATTACGTCTGGTGCATTCAGACTACAAAGTTGGTGCATTCAGACTAGGCTGGTGGTGCATTCAGGAGATGGTGCATTACGTCCATTTACCCTGCTCCACCTCTTTCTTTTTTCTCTCCTTTCCTACATACTATACATAGTGTACTCAACATATCTGTGAGGGTTTCAGGCGGCGCTCACCATTATTTACCTTGCAAAACGTCTTTGAAGTTATGTTAGGTAATGTTAAGTTAGGTTGGACAATTTTGGCTAAGTTATGGTTCTTATATTACCTGAGTATCTTACCTGGGTGACCTTTCCCTATGAGCCATACGCTGTTAAATTATCAAGGCGAGTACTGAAAGGTACGGTTAGGTTAAGATTGCTAGGTTAGGTCACGGTTAGGTTAAGTTAGGTTAGGTTAGGTTTGGTTCAGCTAGGTTCGGTTATATAAGATTTTTACATTTTATTACCCAAATCCAGAAAAAATCTAAGGTTGAGAACCCTAACCCTTGGGTAAAATGTAAAAATATTATATAACCGAACCTAACAGAACCGGACCTAAGCTAACTTAACCTAATCATAGCATAACCGTAACCTAACCTAGCAACCTTAACCTAACAATAACTTAACATAATCTAACCAACATAACATAACCTAACATAACTTCAAAGACGTTTTGCGAGGTAAATAATGGTGAGCACCGCCTGAAACCTTCACAGATGTGTTGAGTACACTATGTATAGTAGGGAAGGAGAGAAAAAAAAGAGGTGGAACAGTAGTTGTAAAGAAATACCATTTTCTGTTCAAGGCGTCACTTAAAAAATCTAACCCGCGCTACTAACGGGCGGAGGCCAACCATCTAAGGTCTCCCTGAAGCCTACCGGCGCCATGGGGAAAAGAAGAAAGAAAGAAAGAAAGAAAGAAAGAAAAGAAAAGAAAAGAAGAAGGGAAAAGAAGAAGAAGAAGAAGAAGAAGAAGAAGAAGAAGAAGAAGAAGAAGAAGAAGAAGAAGAAGAAGAAGAAGAAGAAGAAGAAGCTGCCACAAGGAAAGGTGTATGTGAAAATTTTTGAACTTAACCATGCAGAACTAATGACCCAAGATGGTTCTGTATTCAACGTGTGAAAGTGGAAAGGCAAGGTAACTTGTATTTCATTAATAATGTTGGAAATGCTCAGGTAAACAGTACTCGCACAGCAGAGGAGTGGCATAAGGTTCTAGGTCATTGTAATATTAAGGATGTTATGAAACTTGAGAAGGTAGTGGAAGGTATGCATATTTCTGGTGACAAAGAAAATGTAAATTGTGAAACCTGTACCTTAGGGAAAATTAATAAATTTAGAAATAGGGAACCAGCTGCAAGAGCAGTAAGGAATCTAGATTTAGTACATAGTGATTTAGCTGGTCCAATGAATGTAGTTGGTAAAGGGGGATTTAGATATGCAATTACCTTTGTGGATGATCATTCAGGAATATTCATGGTTTACCTGCTGAAGGAGAAGAGTGATACAGTATCAGTCACCAAGAGATTTTTAGGTGATAGTGCGCCCTACGGCTCTGTGAAACGATTGCGAACTGACAATGGTGGTGAATATGTGTCCAAGGAATTTAGATCCCTCATGGTGATACACAAGGTTAAGCAGGAGTACTCAGCCCCCCATTCCCCACATCAAAATGGCACGGCAGAACGTTCTTGGAGAACAATGTGTGAAATGTCACGGTGTTTGTTACTGGAAGCTAGTTTACTCAAGATGATGTGGCCATACACCATGAAGGCTTCCGCATACATAAGGAATCACTGTGTTAACCCAAGAACAGGCAAGACCCCAGTAGAAGTGTTGACTGTGGGAGAAAACCAAACTTAAGCAATATGCATATATTTGGTACAGTATGCTATGCATACATCCAAAATTGTAAGAAGTTAGATGCACGTTGTGAGAGGGGAATATTTGTGGGGTATGATGGGAAGAGTCCAGCTTACTTTGTGTATTTTCCAGACAAGAGGAAAGTTAGAAGAATAAGATGTGTGAGATTTACAAATAAGTGTGAAGTAGAAATGCCAAAGTTTGTAACCTATGATAGTGATAGTGATAATGAAATGACATGTCCTCCCAAATCACAAGGCCATCAGCCAACTGAGAAGTATTCAGATCAGACAAAGTGTAAGAGTAAAACTAATGAAATCAACACTGACGAGGGAAATGTAAGGAAAAACCCTCCAAGAGTGATCTAAAGGATTATATTGTAAAGTGAGATGATGATGATATGTTGGCAGGATATACTATTTATAATTGTCATAAAGTATTTGAGATCCCAAGTACTTATCTAGAAGCTATACAATCCCCAGTATCACAGTTATGGCAAAGAACTATGGAGGAGGAGATTGATGCCCTAACAGAGAGTGAAACCTTTGAATTAACAACATTACCTGAGGGTAGGTCACTTGTGGCAAGAAATTGGGTTTACACAGTGAAAAATGACCCAAGTAATGGTGAGAGATACAAAGCTAAATTTGTAGCAAAGGGTTTTACCCAAGTTCATGGGATAGATTATCATGAAACTTTTTCCCCAACTGCTGGACTTACTTCACTGAGGGTGTTGTTACAACTAGCTGTACAGGAACATTTATTAACCCAGCAGATGGATGTAAAGACTGCATATGTGAATGCAAATATTGACTGTGAGATCTACCTTGAGCAACCAGAAGGATTTGTTAAGTTTGATGGAAATGGAGATAAGTTTGTCTGTAAATTAAAGAAATCTTTATATGGTTTAAAACAAAGTGGCAGAAATTGGTATAACTTGTTGCATGGCAGTCTAGTTGAGGAAGGGTTTGAACAATCTCAATCAGGCCATTGTGTGTATCAAAAGATAGATGAAAACTCTACTGTATTAATTCTATTCTGGGTTGATGATATAATTATAGCTGCTAGTGACACTGAAGTATTAAATTTTATAAAGATGATTCTGTGCAAGAAATTTAGAATGAAAGATCTAGGCAGACTGTCATGGTTTCTTGGTATTGAATTTGTTTCTAGTAACCATTGTATAACTATGCACCAAGAAAAGTACTGTGAGAAAATACTAGAACGTTTCAACATGTCTGACTGTAAACCTAACTGTATTCCATGTGATCCTAGCATTAGTAAGGTTTCAAGCAAAGAATCCAATGTACTAGAGAATCCCAAACTCTACAGGGAAATAGTAGGGAGTCTTGTTTATCTTATGGCTGCAGCCAGACCTGACCTATGTTTTGTAGTTACAAAGTTGTCTCAGTTTATGTCAAAGCCAACTGTAGTCCACCTTGGTTTAGCTAAATATGTGTTGAGGTATATCAAAGGAACACTTGATCATGGTTTGAAGTTTTGTAAATCAGATGCAAACGAAATTAACTGGTTATTGTGATTCAGACTGGGGATCTTCGGAGGACAGACGCAGTGTTACGGGTTATTGTTTTCAGCTGAATAGTCATGGCCCTCTTATATCTTGGAAATGTAAGAAGCAAAATATAGTTGCTCTCTCCACTTGTAAAGCAGAATATGCAGCCATCAGTCATGCAGTGCAGAAATGTAATTTCTTGTCCCAACTCTATGCAGATGTAACTGGGTCCCAGAGAGATAGCGTGATATTATTAGTAGATAACCAAGGTGCAATAGCATCAGCTAAAAACCCAGTCTACCACAAGAAATCAAAGCACATTGATATCAAGTATAATTTTATTAGAAGTCAAGTAGAAAATGGTAATGTCAAATTTATGTATGTACATACATAGATTTGACATTACCATTTTCTACTTGACACTGCTTCCACTACTCCAAGAGGGCGTCAACTCTAACAATTATATCCTTCTTTTTGTGAGTCTAACATATCACTGCTGCATATTCTAACTTTGGACAAATCATTGATAAAATAGATTTTTTATTTTCCCATAACCATAAGGTGGTCTTTGCATCAGTGTCAGTTCTACCTCATATTTCTTAAGATACTACAGCTGCAGTAAAAGTTAGTGTATTTTCTTGGCATTGAATGGACTGCCATGGTGGGAAAGGTATACTAAATGCATAGAAAGCTTGTGATTTGTGGTTAAAAAAGAGAAGAAAAAAATGTTTGGATGACAGTGGTAATGACAGTATATTTCTCTTTCTGCAGGACAATAAAATGTCAGCAACAGAGGCAACACCATCCACAAGTCCAAGTGCTAGAGTCATTCAGCTGCAGAATAAAAGGGTAAGCCACTAATCTGACACTTAATGGGGATTGGTCGAGTGCTCAATGGAGGCTGGGAGGGACAGGAGACAGTGAGTGGCTAGTGGTCAATGGGAATGTATTAAGTTTGTATGTATACTTTACTGTACTTTACTTTACTCCTGATGCAGACCCCACTGTCACCTGAGAAGCCGCCAGCAAGGAAGAGATTGAGAAGGGAGAGGATAGTAATGGAGGAAGAGGAAGAGGAAGAGACAGCCAATGAAGAGGTGAGAAGAAACTCTTACTGTTTGGTGAGCTGTGACTGTATTTTCACTGTGTTCATGCTAGCACAATGTATTTATTCTATACTTCCCAATATCATTTAGAAAGTTAATAACCGAAAATACTAACCAGAGAGATAGCAAAAATTTCTTAACACACCAAAACTAATTTATAAGTATGGGAAGTGTTTCATGAAGTCAAGAATCTCAATATCTCTCCTTGTTCTCCACCCAACACAACCCAACATCACCACCACCACCACCACTCCTCTACCTTACAGAATACCTCTCCTACTACCACCACAACCATCCCAGTCTTATCCACGTATGAGCAGATGGTGCAGCTTAACATTGCAAAGAGACAGAGTTTATTGGAGTCTATGGGAATCCTGAAGGCAAAGGAAGAAATTATCAGCCTGCAAAAATTGGAGAAGAAGAAGCCAGTTTACAGAGGAATTATTATTGAGAAGAAAAACACTGAACCGTAAGTGTGTGCAAAGGTGAGAGTGCGGGAGGTGAAGGGAAGGTGTTGTGAGTGGGGATAGGTAATATATAGGAATGGTTATAGAGAAGGAAGAGAGGAAAGGTGTGGGTATGTATGTTTGTGTGTGTGTATGCATGTGTGTGTACCATTCTCTGCTTTCACCCTTTCTTCATTCCCAGATGTTCCCTTCCTTATCCTTTGTATCTCCTTCCAGAACCTCTCATTGTCAGTCTCATGGAAAATATTATCAGTCCTCTTCTTATAACACTTGATCTGCTGTCACTTTTTTATCATGCACGGCACATTTGGTTTGATTTCTCACTATCTCTTACGCTGAGCTACTGATTCCGGGAATATTTTTGGAAAAAAACATAAGAAAATAAGGAGGCTGCAAAAGGCCAGTTGACCTACACAAGGCAGCTTCTGTAGAAGTAGTGAGAACTGAGAACATTTAAAATTTAAAGTTCAATTTGATGATAATTGATATGGAGACAATAACACAAGTATAGCTCTTCTCCTTTATGTTACAACTAGGTAAACACACATACACACACACACACACACACACACACACACACACACACACACACACACACACACACACACACACACACACACACACACACACACACACAACGCACAACACACACACACACACAACGCACAACACACACACACACACACACACACACACACACACACACACACACACACACACACACACACACACACACACATAAATCTATTTGCTGATGATGCTAAGATCTTCAGAGTGATAAGGAGCTATGGTGATTGCATGGAGATGCAGAGAGATATAGATAAGATTTATGAATGGAGCCAGAAGTGGAAATTGGATTTTAATGCCAAGAAATGCCATGTGTTAGAGATGGGAAAGAGCCTAAGAAGACCTGTATGGGAGTATAAAATGGGGGAGGAAGTGATTACGAAGAGAAGGGAGGAGAAGGACCTAGGGCTGATTATTCAGGACACATTGTCGCCAGAAAGACATATAAGTGGGATATTTGGCTCAACATACAGGATGTTATCGAACATTAGGGTGGCATTTCGCTATATGGACAAGGACATGATGAGGAAGATTCTGACTACCATGGTGCGTCCTAGGTTGGAATATGCAGCAGTGGTGTGGTCTCCACATAAGAAGAAGGATGTCAAGAAGTTGGAAAGGATCCAGAGGACAGCCACAAGAATGGTACCTGAACTGAAGGATCTAGAATATGAGGATAGATTGAAGGAAATGGGACTGCTAACGCTGCAAGATAGAAGAGAGAGAGGAGATTTAATAACTATGTACAAAATCGTTAGTGGGAAGGAAAAGATAGACAGACAAGATCTGGTGATACTGACGGAAGATGCATCAAGACGTACGAGAGGGCATTCAAAGAAAGTTGGAAAGAGTCCATGTTCAAGAGATGTGAAGAAGTATAGTTTTCCACATAGAACTGTGGATGTATGGAATGGACTGAGAGAGGAGATTGTTGAGGCAGCCAGCATACATGATTTTAAGAAGAAGTTGGATAAATATAGATATGGAGACAGGACATAATGAGCCCTGCTCGAACCCTGTAAAATACAACTAGGTAAATACACACACACACACATACACAACACACACACATACACAACACACACACACACACAACACACACACACACACAACACACACACACACACAACACACACACAACACACACACACACACAACACACACACACACACAACACACACACACACACACAACACACACACACACACAACACACACACACACACACACACACACACACACACACACACACACACACAACACACAACACACACACACAACACACACACACACACACACACACACACACACACACACACACACACACACACACACACACACACACACACATTTAAATGCACCTTTATGGATGCATCATCACCTCCATCATCATGAGCCACCTTCTTTAACCCCCAGAGTAGTGTGTCGTCGCAGTTTACGTCAGCAGCAGGTGGCACTGAGTGGGAAAAGAACCTCCATAGTAACCTCACATGAAGATGAACCCTCAAGACCACCACCAGGTACACACAACACTGCACGCAAACAATGTACACCAACTCAAAGGAAAACTGGACTAATATATACCTGACTTATATCACCAATAAAAGGGGACAACAAAGACATTAATTTTAGGGTTCAGGGAGACCTTACTCTCTCCTTCCTCTCTGTATCTTGTCTTTACATAGGAGAGAATACAGAGGAAGGGCTTCCCAGATCTATCACTCAACCCCTTTTAATCATCTTTTTATGAGTGATAGTATTCTTGCACACCCACCAAAGGGCTAGCATGTAATAATACCAGTGATAATAATAATAATATATACTTTATTTAGTCTTTTAGTGTAATACCCGACAACACCCGCCAAGTACAGTATCTATCTATTACCTATCATATTTAATCACATGTTTATATGTACTGTATATTCTTTCATTATATCATGTATTTCGGGGGTTATTGGGCGAAAAAAGGGTAAGTCTTAAGAGTCCCGGACTACATTAGTGAATTTCCCATAGGTTATTAACTTCCAAGGGTGCGCAAGGGTTCGGACTACATTAAGCCCACCCTTGGGAGAAAAAGAAACTTGCTTTGGATTGGGCTCTTACTTCTTTCTTAAGGAACATAAATGTACTTATACAACTACAGTATATACATGTAAAACTGCACTACAACACATTTACACAGTTCTACACATTTTTAAGACTCTACATGTATAAAAACTAGATTGAATGACTTGTTGCTGAGGAGTATATGGTTTTATTGCATTCAGGTAATGATAACAATTCATTTTCACAACTTTTCATTCCCACATTTGAGAGAGAAAAACTGAACACGGGAATCCTACTAACTTACTATAGCCTTCTGTCTTTTAAGTTTTATTTTGAAATAGATAACATATGTAGGAGATAGATAGAGGTGAGCCATTAATACTAACTTTCCTGCCCCCCCTTCAGGACCTGCCCCGCTCCTGGACTACTATCAAGGCCCAGACAAAGAGGAGTATGAGGCTATGTTAAAGAAACTCACTAACTGTATCTCTACCTCATCTACCTTGTCTTCTACGCAAGTGTGGGAGGGAACTACAGAAAGGTGAGTGATACACATACATACATACATATTTACTTACTTACTTACTTGGAAGAGTCTTGAGGTCACTGCCTCAGAGCCATGCTGATACACCGCTCCTGCTGAATGCCGTGTCCCTTCTTCTTAGGTTCACTTGGTCAGCTATTGAATTTGATGCCGCCCTGCACAGTGAGGTGTACCCAGGGACTGGTGGTTCATCTGGTAGGGCATTGAGGAATTTGTCCAGTTCCTTCTTGAACTTGTCCACTGGGCAGTTGGTGATGTTCCTCACTTGTTTTGGGAGACTGTTGAACAGTTTGGGACCATTGTGACCCAGGCTGGCTGTGACTAGGTTTTTAATTTTTGTTGAGGCATGGGAAGGTAGTGATGTCCTGGTGCAGGCTTGCCCTGAGCGGTCATTGGGTGTGGATTTGGAGAGTATGGTGTTATTTGTTGGGTCTGGTACTTGTTTTTCCAGGATCTTCCAACTATAAATGCAGATGTACCTTTCCCTCCTTCTCTGCTGTGAGTGCAGGCCAAGGTGTTGCAGGCACTCCCAGTAGGATAGGTCTCTGGTTTCCAGGATGCATCGGGTGAACTCCCGCTGTACTGCCTCTAAGGATTGAATGTCCCCCTTCTTTTGTGGAGACCACAGCTGACTGCAATAGTCCAGTATATATAGCGTAGTGTTGTGGCATTATGTACAGTATTTATCTTATGTTGTATGACGTGCTAAGGATGTGATGTATTTTTTGGAACAATGTATAATGTATACTATAATGTAAGTTATTGAAACATTATTCTGATTTATGATTTTTGATTCATGAAAAACATAACTCATTTGTAAATCTGATAGTTTACCAATATTTGTTTGTCTATTTATTTTATATCTTCCTATCGATCCATCTATTTTTTTATTTTTTATTTCCTGACCTGTCTTGTACCTGCAATTTTTACCTTTTAACTACATATCCACCTGTTTACTTTGTTTACTTTGTAGAATTTTGCCCTCTGAGAGTGCAGCTAAGGTGGACCTCCGCTGTGTCCTGGCAACTTTTCTTCCCGGTTGTTCTGCCTATCTGTTAGTGAGTTGGGTGCAGTGTTGGGGTATCCTAGTGTTGGGGGCTCGTCCAGTATTGTGTTGAGCCATCTGTCCAGTTGGTGCTTAAAGGAGTCCGTTGTGATACCAGATAGCTCCCGGATTGCCTTCGGGACAGCATTGAAAAGACGAGCCCCATATTTTGTGAAGCTGTTATGGGCGACTGTCTTCATCCTTTGTGTAGTAGCCTCCGTTCTTTTTATGTAGCACAGTCGTCCCTTCCTGATGTGGTTGTTGATCTCCAGCCCCACGTCAGGTACAAGTCCTTCTAGGGTCTTCCAAACATAGATCACCAGGTAGCGCTCTCGCCTTCTTTGGAAGGAGTAAAGACAAAGCTCTTTCAGGCGCTCCTAGTAGTTAAGATGTTGGAGACCCTCTATCTTGCTTGTGAGAGTCCTCTGTAGGCCCTTTAGTTTGATGATGTCCCTGGTCTTGTGAGGAGTCCAAAGCTGGCAGCAGTATTCTAGTCTTGGGAGGACTAGTGCCTTCCACAGTGTCACCATACAGGTTCTATCTCTCGTATGGAAGGTCCTGAGCATCCATCCTGTAAGCTTGCTAACAATGCTTGTGATATGGTTGATGTGGTGAGAGAAGGTTCCATCAGAGCACATCATCTCGCACCTGTTCTTTTGATGCGATTTCTTCCTCATTGACCTGGTAATTGGTGTTTTCTTGATGTTTTCCTGGGGGGCCATATCTCATCAATACAAATTTGTCTTCATTCATTACCATGTTTTTATCTGCCCAGTCCATCAGTCGGTTTAGGTCCTCTTGAAGCATGGCCACGTCTTCCTCTGTTTCTATTTTTGGAGTAACTCTTGTGTCATCTGTGAATGAGGTGGCTTTGGAGTATCTGAGCTCGACGTCAATGTCTCCAATCATGATAAAAAACAGGAGTGGGCCAAGCACTGACTCTTGTGGCACACCACTAGGCACTCTACTTGGGTTTGAGAGGAGGCCCTGGACTGATAACTTTTGAGTCCTGTCTGTCAAGAAGCTGTGAAGACACTTACCAAGGTTACCTTTGATGCCAAGGTCTCTCATTTTATGGAATAAGAGGCCATGGTCAACTTTGTTGAATGCCTTGGCAAAGTTGAGGTAGATTACGTCAACATTGTGGCCTTTGCTGATGTTCTTCAGTAGTTGTTCTTGATGGAGGAGTAGCTGTGACAGACAGGAGCGACCTTTCCTGAACCCATGCTGACCCTCATTGAAGGCACCTAGTATCTCCAGATATTCAGTTAGACTTTTTCTGACCACCCGTTCAATTATTTTGATGATGTGGGATGTGAGTATTAGTGGACGGTAGTTCCTGGCCAATCTTTTGTTTCCTCCTTTGTGGATTGGTGTCACTATTCCCTCCTTCAGGGATGAGGGAACAGTGCCAGTGGCCAGTGACTTATTTGCTATGAGATTGAGTGGCAGGCCAAGCTCTACTTTGCAGTTTTTTATTAGCTGCACACTAAAGCCATCTGGACCTGAGGCTGAGTCGGAGGCTATGTCACTTATAACTTGGATTATTTCATCGGTCGTCAGGTTGATGTCTGTTAGCGTTGGTGTGATAGGGATTCCCTTGGTCTCGAAGAAGGATGTTGGGTCGGCCACAATTTTTTCTGGGCTAGGGGTGCTGAAGGTCTTTCTGTATTTGTGTCTTAGGATGGTTGCCATCTTTGTTGGATTGCTTTCCAAGTTTCCTTCCTCATCATGTAGCGGTCCTACTGCTGATTTGTTTTTGAATTTTTTGTTCGCATAGGTGAAGAAGAACTTGAAGTTTTCCTTTATGTTTTGTACTGCCAAGTGTTCTTCTCTCTTCCTTTGGTCATCATGTGACTTAAGCAGTTTTTCCTCTATTTCTATGAGGGCCTCTTGAGCTCCGTCAGTTTGGTAGGATGATAGGTTTTTCTTTAGTTTTGATTTGTACTGGTACCTCCTCCTCATTAAAATGCAGCAATCTCTTGGGATCTGTCTTGTTCTGTTCTTCGTTGTTTTTGGTGGAATGTGGGCTTGGCAAATCTCTTCGCAGGTTCCAATGAAGGTGGAGAACATTTTCTCTGCGGTACTGTCACTGAAAGCTGTGGTCCAGTCGATGTTTAATTTATCTCTGATTTTGGCCCAGTCTATGTCCTTGTGGTGAAAATTTAGGTTTGCCATTTTTGCCCTAATTTGCTGACTTTGGGTTGGCTTGTTAGTCAAGGAGTTAACTGAAATTATAGTCTCACATATTTTGTGGTCTGACATAGAAGTTTCGTAGATGTCATAGCTGTGGAGCATCCCGTGATTGTTACTTATTAGTAGGTCCAATATGTTGGATCCTCTTGTCGCCTTATCAATAAATTGAGTGAGGAATTTTGCCTCTACGAGAGATGTCAGCTGTCTTGCTTGAAGTTTCTCATCGGGCATTCCTCCTGTCGTTTCTTGGATGTCCCAGTTTACATGTGGAAAATTAAAATCCCTGAGCTGGAAAAAGTCAGTATTGGGAGTTGGCAGATGGTCAAGCAGATTTATTATTTTCTGCAGAACATCCTCAAATAGGTTTGGTGTGGTGTTTGGAGGTCTGTAGATCACTGTAATTATTATGTTCAGTTCCTTTATGAAAAGAGATAGCATCTTGCAAGTCCCATTCGAGTAGCTTTCAAGGGTTTCTACTGCCAGTTTGTCTTTAATGTATATATACACCATGGCTTCTGTCCTTTCTGTCAGTACGGTATATGTCGTAGTTTTGTATCCGCACTTCAGCATCCAGGACGTGGTTGTTTAGGTGTGTCTTGGTTAGGGCCATTAGAGTGATGTCGTCATTGTTGGCTTTGTCCTGTATATCTATGTGATTTCCTATGTACTATTCTTGCATTTGTACCTGTATCTTTTACTTTTTATCTACACACCTACAAGTATATCCATGTGATTACCTATGTACTATCCTTGCACTGTCTCTGTTTCCTTGTAGTGTTGTGAAGCGGATGAAGGAGATGCAAGTGAAGGAGGAATGGGTGGTGAAGGTGGTGCCAGACCGCATCATCTCTGTGCAGTTCCACCCGAGTGTGGAGAAAACACTGGTGCTGGTGGGTGGAAAGTGGGGCCAACTGGGTGAGTAGGAGTGGAGAAAGTGGGGCCAACTGGGTGAGTAGGAGTGAGGAAAGAGGCAGAGAAGAAGAGTGAAGGTCTTGGTGGAGTAGTGAGGACAAAGAGGAGGAGTAACTAACTGAGTGAAGATAAATGAAGAAGAAAGAGGAATGATTGTAGAAGGAGGAATAGGAAGAGATATTGAGAGAAGGAGGTATATAGTTAAAGAAGAAAGAAAAAGTAGATATAGATAATAATAATAATGACAAAAGATTATTCCTTGATTATTTTTCATTAATTTCTTGTTAGTTTCTTGTCTGATATCTCTCACAGTGGCTCGTTCTTGCTCTATCCTGCAGGAGTGTTAGATGTAGGGCGGGATGATGAGGGCAGCAGCGTGTACTGCTTCCACCCACACTCCCGCCCCATCAACTGCCTGTCTGTGGCCGAAACCTCACCCCACATTGTCTACTCCACCAGCTATGACGGCTCATTCAGGCAAACAGACCTAGAGGCAGGGATGGTGCAGGAGGTAGGTTAGGTTAGATGCTAAATGGAGTGGAGGAAGATAGAATTAGGGTAATTTCAGTGTGTATATGTGTGTGTTACTAGTTGTATTTCCTTGTAGTCTAAAGTCCTTTTGTTTGTAACCGTTTTGTTAAGTGATACTGTGGGAAGATTGAAAAGCTACTAATAGTCTGTACAGTGTATTAAATGTGTGTGAATATATAATAGCAGTTGAAGCAGTGTATATATGTATGACAAGTATACAATAGACATAGACTCGACATAACTCCAAAGGGTCATAGATTATGTAGTTTTAATTTTATATCAAGATTTCCAACCCTCTTTTTTTTTTTTGTTCTTTTTTTTTGTTCTTTTTTTTTGTTCTTTTTTTTTGTTCTTTTCTTTTCTTTTCTTTTCTTTTCTTATGAGAAATGATAGTAAATAATGATGTGATGAAGGATGAGAACAGGAATAATAATCAAGTGGATGATTACATGAGAGAAGAGAAGGAAATAATGACAATAGTAACAATAACATTAATATAACTACAGTGGAGTTTCTCATCAAACTAATTCGTATCTAACGACCCTTTTGAAGCTCGACCCCACCTCCAATCTAACAATCCTGATCGCTGAATTTTTGCCGCACCCTGGTGTCCCTCCCTCCATCCTGGTCACTTTCAGTGTTGCCAGATTGGGCTACAAGTAGTGGATTGGGCTATCTTTTTATGCCATCTGCTACTAATTTTTGAAATCCACTAGATACTCTAGATGTTGTCACACCTACACACCTCATTATTCTCTCACATGTTGGTTTATTATTAATTCTTCTAATAATAAATATATTATATGATTTGTATATAATTTAGGTCTCAAAATAACACTCGGAAGGGCAAACTAGGTGAAAATAGGGACTCGACCGAAGTTTTGGCACCAATTACAATTTTTCCCATAAGTTTATGTATCTACACTAATCCCCCGTTATATTGCGGTTAAGTTTTTGCAGTCCCTGTATTTTGCGTTTTTTTTCTTTCTTTTCTGTGACCTATTAATTTTGATATCGCATATATTTTCGCCATGGTGGTGTTGGAAAGGTAGACTCGCAGTAGACTGACCCTGGTTGTGTGTGTGGCCTCGTGGACCTGGTGGTCACGTGAGGTGAAGTGACAGGTGAGGTGAGGTCTAGTTAATTTGGACCTCAACCACGATCTCGAGGGAAGTAATTATAGGCTCAGCCTCTGGGTGTGTGCACCTGTGGGTGTGTGGGTGTGGTGTGCATGTGGGTGTCACTACAGGAGCTTAACAAAGCAATTTTTTAGCAAATAACTCAAATTTTTATCCCCATATAGTTATATTATTTTCTGAAATATATGTGAAAAATTATTTAACAATACAGCAACATGTTGTAGGGGTATAATGATAATATGAAAATTTTTTAGAAAAAATTGGATGGCGGCGCGAACTCATCAGTCAACAAGGGAGAGAAAAAGATAAATTTTCGGAAAACAGTATCCTCTTATTTTAAGGACAAAACTATATTATTCTGATAGATTTTGATGTGTTTTGAATTAATATGATAACCGTTTCTCGGTAAAATGATCAAACCTAACCTAACCTAACATCCTAACTGGGAGCATCTTAATTTGCTTACCTAGTTCAACTACAGGAAGTCCTTGTTTTACGATAGCAATGCGTTCCTTGAAACCCTATTGTAAACCGAAATAGCATATACTAAACCCATTTTTACATGTATTAGATAGGGATGCGTTCCAGCACATTGCCAAAGTCACTTCTTCAGGTTCAGATACATACATAAAGACATACCTTAGTGTAAAAATAAACAAATTGAATAAAGAAAATTACGAAAAGAATATAATTATGCAATCATCTGATCAGCTGATGTGGGAGAAAGCCGATACAAAGGCTACACTGACAGTCTAAACTGGGTGACTCCCAACCCAAGTCCAAGTAGGCGGTGAGGCAGAGGTCGAGGGTGAGGCGGGTGATTCAAAACCTGAAGTTGATTGCTCTGTTGAAGTGGATGGTCCAGCTGATGTTGATGGGCTGGCATGTTTGAAGAACGTCGAGATCGTGGACTGTTTGGCACAAGGTTTCACTGTGTTTGTAATGGTGGCGTGGGAATGATTAGTTGTCGGAGTTGACCGCATGTAGCGTAGCGTCGTGATGGCGCTGCATGCGCCACCACGCCGATTTGGCCACGCCCAACTCGCCACGCCGATTTTGGCGCCTTTTTTTAATATCATAACTGCGAATCAAGTATCGTAAATCGAATAAAGGGTACTAAATGGCTAGTATCGTATCTGCGAATTTAACGTAAACCGAACTATCGTATAACAAGGACTTCCTGTATCTAAATACTCAGAAAGATAAAAGATCTACACGATGAAATAGGTGAGGATGTCTGGAGGATGCTATTTACCGAAATGCCGAGAAAAATAGTAGTTGGGTTTTTTATACTGTTTGCACAATATTTTTTTGTTATCCATTGTTCTTGCTCTCTCTCAATATCGTTTGTGTGTTTAGATGTGCTTTTATTGTTTAAAAAGTGTGTTTAAAGACCTTAAAATGCTTTTAAAAGTACCTTAAAAGTTATAAAAACATGCCTAGGGTGTATCTAAATATGGTATTTCTATTTTGCGGATTTTCACTTATCGCGGGAGGGTCTGGAACGTATCCCCCGCGAGGGAGGGGGTTACCAGTGTATATCTAACATTCGTATCTAACGCGTTTTATTGGCACCAATTATTTGTTAGATGGGAGATTCTACTGTAATTGATTATTTTTGTTTTTTGCTTCCGTTCATTAATCTCTCCTCCTCCTCCTCCTCCTCCTCCTCCTACTACTGCTACTGCTACTACTACTACTACTACTACTACTACTACTACTACTACTACTACTACTACTACTTTCATCCCTCATTCCCCTCCCTTACTTGCAGGTGTATTCCCTGAAAGATGAACACTGTAAGAACTTCCTAAGCTGGCATTCCCAACAGGACACACACAACTTCCTGCTCAGTGCAAGTCAGGGACGAGTCTTTCAGGTAAAGAGAGGGAAAGGAAAAGGTAAAAGATGGAAATGAAAAGGTAAAGAGATGGAAATAAAAAGATAAAGAGATGGAAATGAAAAGTTAAAGAGATAGAAAAGGTAAAGAAATGGAAATGAAAAGGTAAAGAGATAAAAATGAAAAGATAAAGAGATCGAAATGAAAAGTTAAAGAGAGGTTAGAAATGAAAATGACATGAGAAGAAAGAGTAAAAGTGTTTTGATCTGATTATTCTCAGTTGTAATAGTACTTTTGTCATCTACTTTAAATTTGTAGATCATATCATCATTCTCTCATACAATCTCCTGTGGATGTTTGTTAATAGTTGAGTACATGGTGTATTTTTGTATTCATTTATATCCTTCCTTGTATCTTTAACGACTTTACTGTGCCATACTTGCATGAAGATACCTTATAATAATTTTGTGAATTTTCTCCATTGTATTATGCATTTGTATATTATTACCTGCTTGGCCAAGGCATCTCTCTCTCTCTCTCTCTCTCTCTCTCTCTCTCTCTCTCTCTCTCTCTCTCTCTCTCTCTCTCTCTCTCTCTCTCTCTCTCTCTCTCTCTCTCTCTCTCTCTCTCTCTCTTTTCTTGAGTAAAACACAAAAACTTGGACCTCCTCTTTTCCCCCGCACTCACTCTTCCTCTCCCAACAGGTGGACACAAGGGTGAGTGATGGGAAGGTGAAAAGGTACCTGGTGCATGAGCGGAAGACTGTTAAGGTGATCACTACACATCCCCATCACCACCACTACTATGCAACGGGATCCAATGATGGGTGGGTGGAACAGTGGATGTGGTTATAATGGGTGCAATATAGTAGTAGGTAATGCACTGATCAAATGAGGAATATAAATAATAATATCAATAATTATAACCTTTATTACAACCATAGGTCATATACATTTACAGTTAGAAAAATACAAAATAATAAAAAAATTTTTTTTAACTAAAAACCTAATGTCTATGCATAATTGCTTGTACCAAGAGCTTTGATGCCATAAAAGGTCTTGAGTAGATCATGACATTTATAATACATAGTATTTTCACTGGAAATCATGCGACCTAAGGCAAGCAAAATGTATAAGACTAGTAAATGGAAAGTAGAGTCTATGGTAGAGGTCAAGAAAAGATTTGCATCCTTAGTATTGAAAGTGTTTTTTATTTTATAACTTCATTCCACCTTTCCTTTAGATATGCTTCAGGTATTCTCATGCGTACAAGGTGGTATTTTAAACTATTTTCACATATGGCCCATGGCTTCAGGATTTGGAGGTGTGAGGGGAAGGGGGAGAGCCTTTGTTATTCTTTTTTTATTCTCGTATATGTAGAAAATATAGTGATCCTAGTGTCTCATCGGATATTTGATAAACTATCCTTTCTTTATAACTCCCGTACAGTTGTGTGTGTCTGTGGGACCTTCGCAGACACAAGAAAAACAAGCCACTTGATACTGCTGTGCATGCAAGGACCGTAAATGGCCTAGAGTTCTCCCATTCAGGTGTGTGTGTGTATTTATCTAGTTGTAGTATATAGGGCCTGAGCTACACTCGTGTGGTCCTGTCTCCGTATCTATAGTTGTCCAGTTTTTCTTTTAGTTGATGTACATTCTTTACCATTATCACCTCTTCCTTCAGTCCATTCTAAGTATCTATACTTCTTTGGGAAAACTGTACTTCTTTGTATTGTTCAAGCAAATTCCTTTTTGCAATTATTTCTTGTCCTCTCAAATATCTAGTCTCTATTTTTCTTCTCAATATTAGATTTTTTCTATCTGTGTGAGTGAAAGGTAGAGAGAGAACAATATTTCCTGTATTTATAGACATGATTACCCCTGTGATGGGACTACAATAATTCTATCGCTGTAATCCTTGCAGTTCGATAAAGGCGACAAAAGGGACTGATTGAGGGGTCTGGGAAGCCCTTCCTCTGTATATTCTCCTACAAAAAGGCAAGGTGCAGAGTGGGAGGGAAGAGTAATATCTTCCTGAACCCTGGCGTGCCTTTAGGGAGATACCAATCTGATATATAGATAGTAATAAGGAGTACAAAGGAAGAACAGACAGCAACAATCCTACTGGACCTAACGAGGCTGTCTGTGTTTGTCAGGGCCGAGGTGACTACCAATTAATATTATCTTTTTATAGAGTTGTGGGGAAGAAAAATCATGGAGTATGATACCCCGAATATATTTACACACACAAATAGCAAACAATAGGCTAGAAGCCAAAATAAATCACCAACGACGAACTGCTCGTAAACAATTACCAGAGCAGGGGTATGACACCCAAATAACTCCCTGTACAGCTGTCTGGAGGGTGAGATGCGTGACAGCAACACTCGGCAACGTAGATTGCTCCTCAGACAGCAGGAAGGGTCGAATGGTGTAGGTACAGTCGAAGGGCACACTGGAAGGGAGCCCAAGTCTCCAGAAATGCCTTCGGAATGTTGAGAACCAGCAGCAGGTGGTGAGGTGTTGTCAGGTGTGAGAGCTGAGGCGTTCTACGTTGCCGAGTGTTGCTGTCACGCATCTCACCCTCCAGACAGCTGTACAGGGAGTTATTTGGGTGTCATACCCCTGCTCTGGTAATTGTTTACGAGCAGTTCGTTGTTGGTGATTTATTTTGGCTTCTAGCCTATTGTTTGCTATTTGTGTGTGTGTAAATATATTCGGGGTATCATACTCCATGATTTTTCTTCCCCACAACTCTATAAAAAGATAATATTAATTGGTAGTCACCTCGGCCCTGACATATTGGCGACCTCGCCAGGATAAGAACTACCAATTATTTATTATCATTTTACAGATTGTGGGTTGTTATCTGTAAGTCGCTGCTGCGCGCCATTGCTGCCTGAGGCCCGGGAGTAATGTTATGAGTGTTTTGATTGCCGTCAAACTCTTGCTTTTGCCAGATTTTGCACGTGAGGTGTTGTCCAATTTTTTTTGTTTTTGTATTGTGTTCTCTGTGTGGTCTTCTCCATGTCTTCCTTTCAAGAACTGAAGGAGCAGGGTGAAACCCTCGGTCTGCAGGGCAAGGAAATTGGCCAGTGGATCCTTGAACAACAGAAAAACGAAAGGGAAGAAAGACAAGCTGAGAGAGAAGAAAGACAAAGACAAGCTGAGAAGGAAAGAGAAAGAGAAGATAAACAAGCGGAAAGAGAAAGAGAAGAAAGACAAGCTGAGAAGGAAAGAGAAGAAAGACAAGCTGAAAGAGAAGAAAGACAAGCACAAGCTGAGAGGGAGAAAGAGATCAAGCTGGCAGAAATTGCAGCTAAAGGTAAGCTCTCAGTCCTACCATCACATGATCCTGTTTCCAGACCTAGTCTACCACCATACAAGGATGAAGAGGACATTGCCACCTATTTAACTAGGTTTGAGCGTGTGGCCGAGATGCTGGTTTTACCCAGAGATACCTTTGCCGTTCGTCTGGGTTGCCTCCTTACTGGTAAAGCTGCTGAACTCTACACGTCCCTTCCGTCATCCACCACTGAGGATTACGAGTTACTGAAGCAAGCCTTGTTAGGCTTCAGTAAAACTCCAGATGGCTACCGGGTGGATTTCAGGTCAAACAAGATTAGAGTAGGACAGAACTACCATCAGTTTGTTACCCAGTTATCGAGGATGTTTGATTCTTGGGTTGAGTCTTCCTCTGTGGCCAATGTTTATGCCGATTTAAGGGAGTTTATCATCTTTGACCAATTTTTGTCCTCCTTATCAGCAGAAATACGCCTGTTCATCAAGGAAAGAAGGCCTACCAAGCTGAAGAAAGCAATACAACTAGCGGATGACTGGGCATCCGCCCACAACGCCTATCCTAAGGTCTCTTCCAACAACAACGCTAAGAAAATCTCCCCTCGACTTGCTACTCCACTCCAGCCTCTACCTTCTCCTGGGAGTCAGACTCCCTCAACCGTGACTTGTCACAATTGTGGGGAAGCAGGACATATACGACCACGCTGTCCCAGGAATCCTCGAGCATTCAAGGATGGAACTACTACCACACCCCCCTATAAGGTTGGATTTTGTTTAGAGGACCATAAAGTGCCTAACTTCTCAGTTACGGGGACTATTAATGGGTCATGGTCTTCCTCTATAATTAGGGATACTGGATGCTCTGGAGTTGTAATTTCTGAGGAAGCCTTGCCCGACATTGACCCATCACTCTGCCCCAAAGTACAAGTTGCTGACTATTTGGGACGCATCGATGAATTTCCTGTCGTTAAGTGTTACTTACGGTGCCCATTTTACACTGGTTGGACAGATGCTGTAAGGGCCCCAATTAAATTTGCTAGTGCTCTAGTTGGGAATATTTCCGGAGTACAAGATCCTGATAGTCCTGATTCTCAACTCAGTAACGACAACCCTCTTCTCCATAGTGACCATGACCAAGCCACCACTGACGTTTCTTCCCTACAAGATCCTCTGTTGCCTCCTGATGACTCGCCTTCGCCCGGAACTTCCCTCTCCTCTCAAGAAAAGGACAACCTCCCTTCTGGATGTCAGCATCTACCACCAGTTGAGTCCTCCACTACTCAAGTGTGTGCTGTGGAGACCAGAGCCGGTCGATCTAAATGGGTCCACCCTCTTGTTCTGCCTAAGCTCCATCCTTTGACTGTAACCCCTGATGAGTTTCGTCAACTTCAGGAATCCTGTCCTTCCTTGACGGGTTTACAATCAAAGGCTACCACTGAAGAAGTTGAGAAAGCACGGGATGGTGCCACATACCAGTTCATACATGAGGACGGCCTCCTGTACCGAAAATGTCTCTCATCGGATCACCTTCAAAAGGTAAATGGTTTATCCTTGGTTGTTCCCAGCGATTGCCGTCCTGTCATCCTACGTGTTGCTCACGAAGGTCCTTTGGCTGGACATTTCTCCCACCGGAAGACCCAGATGAAGGTCTTGCAAGACTTTTATTGGCCAGGGATGTGTGCAGACATCCGGGATTACTGTCGTTCCTGCGACAAGTGTCAACGTATGTCAGCTAAGGGAAGGGTACGTCCAGTACCTCTTCAATCGTTACCTGTCGTAACTGAACCCTTCTCCAGAGTTGCCATTGACTTGGTAGATCCCTTGTCTCCACCTTCTTCTGAAGGGCACCGTCACCTTGTAACTTGCATTGATTTCTTCACTGGTTTTCCTCTTAATTACTACTTCTACTGCTACTACTATTACTACTACTATTACTATTATTATTACTACTACTACTACTACTACTATTACTATTATTATTATTATTACTACTACTACTATTATTACTACTACTTCTATTATTATTATTATTACTACTACTGCCACTACCATCACATCCATCTCCAGCACTACTACCAGGAAGAGGTTGAGCAGATGTTGAGTCAAGGAATCATCCAACCTTCAACCTCTCCACACTGCTCTCCGGTTATCATGGTCAGGAAGTCCGACGGTACGTATCGGATGGCCATTGATTACAGGTTACTCAACTCAGTTACTATTTTCCATGCTGAACCATCCTGCAGTATTGAGACAGAGCTGCATAAGTTCGTTGGTGCTAAGTTCTTCTCAGAGCTAGATTTGAGTAAGGCATATTACCAGGTTCCACTTTCTGCCAAAGCTCGACGCTTCACTGCGTTTCCCACTCACAAGGGCCTGATGGAATTTACTCGGATGCCTTTTGGTCTTGTTACGGCCTGTGCCACTTATATTCGCTTAATGAGGGTTGTGCTTGCTGGCTTGGCCAATGTTTCTTTTTATTTTGATAATATTTTTGTGTATTCATCTGATTGGCCCACTCACATCTCTGCCCTCAAGTCTGTTTTAGATAGACTACAACAAAACGGTTTGACTGTCAAACTTAAAAAGTGCCGGTTTGGAGCAGAGTCCATCAACTATCTGGGATTTGTTTTGTCCCGCGACCATCTTCAACCACAAGTTGGCAAGTTGACTGCCATCACCTCCATGACTCCTCCTACCACCAAGAAGTTACTCCGGAGTTTCCTAGGTTTGATATCATTTTATAAAGCTTTCATTCCTCAGGCCTCTGAGCTTACCGGCCCCCTCTCTGACTTGTTGAAGAAGCCGGTACGGGATCCCCTCCAGTGGACTGAAGATCTGCTTGAACGGTTCAAGCTGCTGAAGCAAGCCTTGACTTCGGGACCTATTCTGCGTCTTCCGGACCCCAGCCAGACCTTCGTCCTACGTACCGATGCTTCAAACTATGGATTAGGTGCTGTACTCCTACAGTACCATGATGATCGTCCACATCCCATCTCTTACGCCAGCTGGAAACTATTTGATCGGGAACGACGATACTCTACCATCGAGAGGGAATGCCTGGCCATCGTATTCGGCATTCATAGGTTTGACTTCTATCTTCGAGGTAAGGAATTTATCCTTGAAGTAGACCACAAGCCTCTAATATACCTTCAGAAATTCAAAGGTAAAAATGATAGAGTACTACGATGGGCTTTAGGTCTTCAACCCTATAAATTTAGGGTTGTTCATGTTGCCGGGACGGACAACATTGGAGCCGACCTTCTCAGCCGGCAATAGCTTTTCTTTATTTTGTTTTCCTGCACTCCAGTCTTTTACAAGTTTTGTTTCCTGCACTCAAGTATTATAAGTTTGTTTATGTCTCCTGGTCAGCTGCAGTTCTTCGACATCAGCTGTGCAGCAGATGTTTTAGTGGGGGCATGTGTGAGGAACTGCACCTGCCTCGTCTTCCTCTAATTAGTGGTTGAACTACCACTCGTCTGCCGGCGCTTGTTCACCAGCTTCCCCGCCACTACCCCACCCCCTTGTCCAGGGGTAGGGCGGGTAGTCTAACCGAGCCAAGCTCCACGCCACCGGCTTGGAGAAGGACAGAACGCCTCAGCTCTCACACCTGACAACACCTCACCACCTGCTGCTGGTTCTCAACATTCCAAAGGCATTTCTGGAGACTTGGGCTCCCTTCCAGTGTGCCCTTCAACTGTACCTACACCATTCGACCCTTCCTGCTGTCTGAGGAGCAATCTACATTGCCGAGTTTTGCTGTCACGCATCTCACCCTCCAGACAGCTGTACAGGGAGTTATTTGGGTGTCATACCCCTGCTCTGGTAATTGTTTACGAGCAGTTCGTCGTTGGTGATTTATTTTGGCTTCTAGCCTATTGTTTGCTATTTGTGTGTGTGTAAATATATTCGGGGTATCATACTCCATGATTTTTCTTCCCCACAACTCTATAAAAAGATAATATTAATTGGTAGTCACCTCGGCCCTGACAGTGTTGCTATATTCTACTAGTATGGTATCTACATGATAGAGACAAAAGGACAGCAAAGTGGAAGGCTCCTCTACATAGACAGACATGATATAAATGTTTCACCTTCACCTACCGCACTGTTCTCTAACCTCTCTCTCTCCCACACAGGCAATGTACTCATCTCCACCTCAATGGATGACCACCTGCGTTTCATTACCTGTGATAAAACTGCCTTAACAGGTGTGTGTATATTTACCTTTTTGTATATAGGACATGAGTCATACTTGTACGGTAACCCCCCTAGCCTTCCCTGTATTCTTACACTAATTCCTTCCTGTGTTCCCTTCATGCCTTCCTCCACAGTGAAAAGGAAGATCAAACATAACAACCAGACAGGCAGCTGGTTGACCACCTTCAAAGCTCGCTTTGTACCCACCCGAGATGACCTGGTGTATGTCGGCTCCATGATGACCCCACGTAGGGTGAGTACATGTGTACGTGCAGGTGTGTGTATTGACCTAATTAGAACATACAGGAAAACAGCTATACTCGTACTGTATCACCGCCTCGGGGAGGTGGTGGTACAGTGGTCAGCGTTCGGGCATGACAACCTAGGGTCTCGATCCCCCGATATCTGCTTTTCATTATTTGGTATTACCGCCGAGTGGCCAAAGACTACCCAAATTGCTGCCATACTGTCCTTAGATGGGACTTACAATGTTATATGCATTTGAGGCTTTAGCAGCGATTAGCGTCTCTAGTTCTCAACATATTCAAGCGAGAACGTAACTTTCGAGGCGTCACTATAAAAAAAAATCTAAAACCCACGCCAAATAACAGGCAAGAGGCAAGTCCATCTGTGCCTCCCTAAGAAGCCTACTGGCGTCAATGGTTTATGATTTAGAAAATCTCCATATCCTGGTTTTAAATTCTTGAATATTAATATTGCTAGCATGAATCGTTTGACATTTATATGTTTATGTAAGGCAGTGGTTCCTAAACTTTTTCATCTTGTTACCCAATTTAACATGCCACATTAGGCGTGCTATCCCTTTCACAAAATGTTGTCAATATTGATGCTATATTGAAACACTAGATATATTTTCTTTTCTGTCACCCCTCCATTACCCCCAAAAAACTGTTGTATTACCCACAGGTGGTAAATTACCCCCAGTTTATGAACCACTGATGTAAGGGAAACTATATATATTTTGGAATCCTTCTTGCAAGTAGTTTTTTTTTACAATTTTTTAAAGTGCATCAGTGTGTTTGGTGATTGCAGATGGAGGTGTGGGGCAGCGATGGTCTCCTCCACCATGATTTCCAAGGTCCACCTGTTACCTCAGTGAGCAGTGTGGTTGCCTTCCACCCATTCCACTTTGCTCTGGCTGGATGTAACTCATCTGGGAAGGTTCATGTATTTATGTAAAGTGTATACATAGTGGTGCTTGCATACATACACATACATGGAAGAGTTACAATTGTCTGGTGTGTGTGTGTGTGTGGTGAGGGAAAAGCAGATGGAGTATATATATACCTCATGAATATTTTATTTTCCTATATGTAGAAATGGAAATGACCTTAGTGTCTCTTAGGTATGGATCAGAAATTCTTTGAGTACTATCTTTTCTTTGTTTTGTTTTTCCAATCTTTCCTCTTGAAGTCATCTGTCACATCTGATATCACCTTTTGGTTAGTGTTCCTTTCTTTCTATTGTTGTTATGTAAGTGTTTGTTGAAGTCCGGTGACTACACTACATGCTACGTACTACAGCTACATGCTTCTGTCTCTATTTTATTGTGGATGATAAGAATTGTGTTGATATTTCTTCATCCATGTAATAAATAATCATTGTTGTATTAAGTAATAATTATATGTATTGGTAAAGAAGAATGTAAGCACACAGTCGAAGTTGCACACACTGAAAAGTGAATATTTTTTCTTTCCTGTAATATGTAGTCAATGTTTATGAAATTATATTTTTGCAAGATAATTTTAATGTTCCCCAAGTACAAGTATAAAGACATAATGATAATTGAATCCTCTAGTTTTTTGTAATTTTGTTAATATCACATAATACTTAGTCTTTTGTAAGATAATATTGATGTTCCTTCAGTACAAGTATAATGTAAGCACATAAGAATTACTTAATTTTCTTTCCTGTAATACTCAATAATTCTTAAGCAAAACCAAAACAAATAAAAAAAGATGAGCAACTTCTGGTACTACTAATTATTTCCTTCCTTAACACCCCCATCCCCCTTTTTTAATTTTCTTCATTGGACTTGGACTTTTAGTTATGAAAGGAGACTAAAGCTTTTGAAATTACGCTCACTGGAGAGGCGTAAAGTAAGGGCTGATCTGATTGAAGTATTTAAGTGTTAGAAGGGTTTTAATAAGGGGGATGTAGGAAAAGTTCTTACGATCAGTAGTCAGGATAGAACAAAAAATAATGGATTCAAACTAGATAGATAGATAACTATTGTAAATTTGCAACATATCAAAAATTGTAGATTTAGTAAAGAAATAGGCATAAATTGGTTATAAATAGGGTGGTAGATGATTGGAACAGACTCAGTCAACAGGTAGTTAGTGCAGAGTAGATAGGGAGTTTAAAAAGAAGTCTAGACGGCTTTATAGATGGGGATGAGAGGTGGATGTAGATAATAAGGGGAGTATGAGCTAGATACGTAACCGGAACTATTTAGTGCGGACCTCCGGGCCTTTTGTAGCTTCCTTATATTCTTATGCTTATGTTCTTGCAACACAACCCCAACACACCCCAACCAACCCCCAATAACTCCAATAACAACAAATATGCTTTACGGAAGTTTAAAGTTACCAAAATAGTCCAAGGATTAAATTACATTGTGCAGAACCTTCGTGTCAATAAACTTTTTTCGTTATATATACGACGGTCTGAGCTGAAAGACACAATAACATACAAGAGTTACAGTACCAAGTAACTATAACTATAACTATATAGACACAATGACTAACAATAATGAAATATAAAGTAGACGCATAGAGATTCACGTTACCGGCTGATGATGACATTGATGATGGTGGTAGAGACGCATCGGTGAGCGTGTTAAAAAAAAAAAGATTCACCAAGAACTGTAGTGATATTGATGATAATATTCTCTTTCCATGTATAGTGGAGGGTTAGAGCGGAACACGAGGCCTACCAAGCGATATAAAAAGGAACAGTTCACAAGAAGAAGAAATAGAAGAAGCGGAAGAGGTCATAGAGGAAGAAGAAGAGTGTTTGGGTTATGATGGCGGGAGTGTGTTGGTAGTCTGAGGCGGCTTAAAGAACCTTCGTGACAGGTGTTCAACAAGGTGTGGGTGTTAATTGTTGCGTGGAGGTACAGGTTAACAAGTCCCAACACATCACGCCAACAACATGATGGCCTACGCGGATATAGATGAAGGTGAGTGTATGTGTTGTGATGTGCGGGGCTGAGGCGCACACACACTCTCTCTCTCTCTCTACTGACGCCACACAATGTAACACTAACACTCACCCTTCACTCCTATCCTGGTGCTGAACTGTTTGTCTAATGTCACTTCAGTCATGCTTTATTAACAATTATGGTATTATTTTACATCTTCACCAGAATGCTCTAGAGATTTGTGGGTTATATTTTTGCATTAAATAATGGGTAAAAGTGCAGAATAAGGCCTTCTGCCCTTTCTTTTTTCTCTCCTTCCCTACATACTATATATAGTGTACTTAACACATCTGTGAAGGTTTCAGGCGGGGGTCACCATTATTTACCTCGCAAAACGTCTTTGAAGTTATGTTAGGTTGGTTATGTGATGTTAAG
This sequence comes from Metacarcinus magister, assembly GCA_029783475.1. Lineage (NCBI taxonomy): Eukaryota > Metazoa > Arthropoda > Malacostraca > Decapoda > Cancridae > Metacarcinus > Metacarcinus magister. The sequence goes on along the minus strand of JAPQNM010002263.1, from coordinate 88,689 downwards.
TTATGGTTAGGTTAAGGTTGTTAGGTTAGGTTACGGTTATATTATGGTTAGGTTAAGTTAGGTTAGGTACGGTTCAGTTAGGTTCGGTTATGTAAAATTTTTACATTTTATTACCCCAAAAATAGGGTTCAAACCCTTAGATATTTTTCTGGATTTGGGTAATAAAATGTAAAAATTTTATATAACCGAACCTAACAGAACCGTACCTAACCTAACTTAACCTAACCATAACATAACCGTAACCTAACCTAACAACCGTAACCTAAACTAACAACCGTAACCTAACCTAACAACCGTAACCTAACCTAACAACCTTAACTTAACATAACATAACCAACCTAACATAACATAACCTAACAACTTCAAAGACGTTTTGCGAGGTAGATAATGGTGACCCCCGCCTGAAACCTTCACAGATGTGTTGAGTACACTATGTATAGTATGTAGGGAAGGAGAGAAAAAAGAAAGGGCAGAAGGCCTTATTCTGCACTTTTACCAAATGATGCATTCTGAGGTTTTCTTAATTACATTTCCGTCGCAAATTCTTAGTTTGTGAGATATTCAATGTTTTCTGTGAGACCTTCTCTTCAAAAAGTAAAGTTTAGTTTGGTTTGAACAAGGTTCTGTATTTTGTATTTATAGATTAATGTTTGGTTATGTTATGTTAGGTTAGGTTATATTATTATAGAAGCTATCAAATGTTCTCTATGACCTAAAGTAGGGAGTTAGACGAGGGTCAGATGCGATTTTATTTCGTAAACAAACGCCATTATGGTGAAGATGTAAAATTTTACCCTTTTTCATCTTGTTATCCAATTTAACATGTCACATTAAGCGTGATTCCTTGCACAAAATGTTGTCAATATTGATGTATATGGCTATATTAAAACACTAGATATATTTTCTTTTCCGTCACCCCTCCATTATCCCCGAAAAACTTATATTACCCACAGGTGGTAAATTACTCCCAGTTTGGGAACCACTGCTCTATATGAAGGACATGTGATATGAGTATAAAAACAACGTATAATTCACTGTCAGATTGCATGTATGTTATACAATGTTGTATTGCTTGTATGTTGCAAATCATTCGTTTCTGAGGTAATAGCTTTGTTATATATTTTTTTGTTGTTGCAGCTGCTATGATGCTTGAACAAGAAAGGGGAAAACAACACAATAATTAATTTGTAGATTGTCTTTTTCTGTTGACTTAGCGAGTTTGACTCTGCTATGACACACAGTTAACATGAATAAACAGACGTGTAACTACTGCTCGGATGGTATTGATATAAATATGAAGTCGTACATACTATACATAGTATACTCAACACATTTGTGAAGGTTTCAGGCAGTGCTTGTCATTATAAGCAAATATAGGCTATATATGGCAATCCAGGGGGGGAAAATCTAGGGTGAAATGCCTAACTTTTGGGTAATAAAATATAAAAAGCTGTAAATATGCAGAACAATGCCTCCAAACCGATCAGAATAATTTTTGTTGCAGTATGCAGGATACTTTTTTAATTTTTAATTTTTATTTTACTGTACTGAGCATTGTGAAGGTTTAAGGGAGCGGTCGCCTAACCTAACCTCCAACCTAACCTAATTGGATCCCCAATGACACAACCCTAGCCCGAACTATACTGAAACGGGGGGCTATGCCCCCATGGACCCCCTAACCTAACCTAACTCTGATTCTGTCAGATGTGTGGACTTACAAATCAAACAGTCCATGTTCAGTAAGGCATTGACCATTCACTAAAACCTCCACATATGTTCAGTACAGTAAGTATCCTGTGTAATACAACAAAAATTATTCTGATCTTAGGCGTTGCAGATTAACCTAAAAATCTTGTATAACCGAACCTAACCTAACCTTAACCTAACCATAACCTAACACAACTTAACCAACATAACCTAACATAACTTCAAAGACGCTTTGTGAGGTAAATAATGCCACTGCCTGAAACCTTCACAGATGTGTTGAGTACACTATCTATAGTATGTTCTACTTCATATTTATATCAATATTGTCCGAGCAGTAGTTATGCAGATTTACCATATTTTTGTTATATTATTTTTTTGCGGCAGCTGCTATGATGCTTGAACAGAAAAGAGGAAAACAACACAAAATAATTTGTAGAATGTCTTTTTATGTTGACTTAGCGAGTTAACTCTGCTATGACACAGTTAACATGCATAAGCAGACACAATAACCAGGAATCATAGCCGATCTCTCCTCCGAAGCCGCCACTAAAGCTGTAACAGCCGATTCATCTTCCACTCGTTATCTAAAACCTCAACCTAACTTTCTGGTATTAGCTTTCCTTACCACACCACTATCCATATCAATATTGAACAGCCATAGTGACATCACACATCCTTGACGTTGTCCTGCTCACTCATGCCATTTCCCACTCTTGTAAATGGTACAAATAAACACAAATTTTCCAGACATAGCCTATGGTGATGAAGATGGGGATGAAATATCACCCGACATCTGGCAGGAAGCTTGTTGGCTGGTGATCTCATCCTACTTTGATGAAAAAGGTTTGGTAAGGCAGCAGCTGGACTCTTTTGATGAGTTCATAACAATGACCATCCAGCGCATTGTTGAGGATTCACAGGCCATTGATCTACAGGCTGAGGCTCAACATACTGGCGGGGAACTGGAAAACCCAGTGAGTATTTTTTTCTTCTTAATTTTTATTATTATTGTTACATATATTTATTTTATTTATTTATTATTTATTTTATTTTATTTTTTCCCTCCGTTTGTCTATTATTATTGCAATTTTTATACAGGCGGTGAACTTGAAAACCCAATGAGTATCAGGGGAATTATGTACCAAGATAGTAAGTTTTTAGGGACATGGGAAATATAGGTATTATTTAACCTGTAGATTGCGAGCCACAGCTCAGACTGGAGAGTGTGTGAGTGTGAGCCGCAGCTCAGGCTGGAGGAACTTCATAATTGCGTCATAATGTCGCACCCATGGATGGACTGGGAAACCCCTATTGCGCACTCCATGGGTTAATAGTTATCAATTAAATGTAAAGACGAACTAAATAATCTGTAGCACTGCTTTGAAATAATCTAACATCACAGTTAACGAGTCAAGTTTCTATCAGTGTCATTTCATTTTTCAGCCGCGTCACCTGTTGAAGTTTGAACAAATCTACTTGAGTAAACCCACCAACTGGGAGAAGGATGGTTACAACTATAACATGATGCCCAACGAGGCCCGGCTCAGGAACCTCACCTACTCCTCCCCCTTGTATGTAGATATTGTGAAGACCGTCATCAAGGAAGGGGAGAAGCCTATTGAACATAAGGAAGAGAAGATATACATAGGTGAGTACAGATCAGTGGTGGGGGTGGAAGGGAGGCTGATGCAGTGATCCAGTGGTATTAGGAAGTAGGTGGAGCGGTGGGTGTTAGGTGGAGGTGGAGCTGCACATTAACAACACTCACTCACACATCACTAAAACAAATATTAATTGGAAAACATTTTTTAAAAACAAATATCCACTTCAGGTGATGCAGTTTATATGATATGCTGTGAAATATGTATTTTTTTGGGGGGATGGCACAAATAGGTATGTTTTCTTGTAATTTGAAATGTATTATGATTAAGGAGAATTCTTGTCTTTTACTCAAATAACACTTATTTTTTTGTTATTATTTGTAAGGAAAAATTCCCATCATGCTACGATCCACCTATTGTCTGCTGAGTGGCTTGACGGACCGTGACTTGCATGAAGTGAATGAGTGTCCCCTTGATCCTGGCGGCTACTTCATCATCAATGGATCAGAAAAGGTCAGTGTTCAGAATCGTGTTGCATTATTGGGAACATTTTGTTAAGTACATATTCAATTTGCACCACTAACATTTTTTAATCTTTTATAATACTTTGTTGTATCTCAGCACAACTTGCATATACTTTGGAGAACGTTCTCACTTTCATTACTCATGTTCTTGGTATGAAATGTAAGGGATAAATGTATTTTTCACAGGTGCTCATTGCTCAAGAAAAAATGGCTACCAACACTGTGTATGTGTTCAGCATGAAGGATGGAAAGTATGCTTACAAATGTGAAATACGTTCCTGCATTGAACACTCAGCTCGTCCTGTGTCAACACTGTGGATCAACATGATGGCCAGAGGAGGGAGTGTAAGTATTGAGATCAACACACAGAATAATGTACATCTATCTATATACCAGGCTGACACACACACACACACACACACACACACACACACACACACACACACACACACACACACACACACACACACACACACACACACACACACACACACACACACACACACACACCTCACTTATCCTCTAGGCCCCAAGAGAAGAGGTCAACCCGTTCAGTACTGCATAGGGTCAGTGATGCAGATGTGACCTAGGGCAGGGTTAGGGTTGGGGTACTCGTCCACAACAGGTCCTGGTCTGTTTACCCTTACCTCCTTACCTCTTCCTATATGATACAGACACTCTCCCTCCCTCCCTGCACACAGTCTTATCCACACACCACACACATCCAGATGCAAACATAGTACAGTAGACCAAGAATAGAATATTTATATGTTCTTTAATTTGAAACTGTTCTTGCTGGTAATGGTGCAAATAATGATATAGGAGAACATTACTTGTGATGGTTCATTTAATTTTGTGTTTTGCAGAGTGCCAAGAAGTCTGCCATCGGCCAGCGGATCATTGGTGTTCTGCCATACGTGAAGCAGGAGATTCCAGTGATGATTGTGTTCCGTGCTTTAGGATTTGTGGCCGACAGAGATATTCTGGAACACATTATATACGATTTCGATGACCCAGAAATGATGGAAATGGTTAGTTAGTTAGTGAGTTGTATTTGAATTGTGATATCTGGATACCATGAACCTACTGAGTTATTTTAATTTTATGTTCATTCTTTCCTCAAATATTTCCACAATCACCATTTGTACATTCCAGTAACCACTCATATATTGTCTCATCTTCCTTTTTTTTTATATTGATTTTTTTACATTAAAAGGGTACTGGTTAAGGGACAACAACTATACATAGAAAAAAAACCCACTTGATGCCAGACCTTGCCATAATTGATGTACATACAACCATCAATCAAATTTATTACATGTTAATACTATGATACCCAGTCAATGTTTCATGGTAGTAGGCTGGTCTGAATGCATAACGTGATGGAATGTATGGTTGAATGTTAGGGAGCAGCTTCATTGCATGTCTCTTAACCAAGGAGAGTGTTGGCCATTCCTTATTAATATCATTACCATTACTATTACTATTACTATTATCATTACTATTATTATTATCATTACTATTACCATTACTATTACTATTACCATTACTATTACTATTATCATTACTATTATTATTATTATTACTATTACCATTAACACACACTTGTCTCTACCATTCAATGTTGTCAAGCGATGAACTCAATTTTTGTAGGAACTGCCCTAACCATTCAGCTCTCTCTCTCTCTCTCTCTCTCTCTCTCTCTCTCTCTCTCTCTCTCTCTCTCTCTCTCTCTCTCTCTCTCTCTCTCTCTCTATCTCTCTCTCTCTCTCTCTCTCTCTCTCTCTCTCTCTCTCTCTCTCTCTCTCTCTCTCTCTCTCTCTCAGTAATGTATTTATAATGCTTAAGGTGACAGATAAAGGCATAGCAATAAGAAAACATTGCAGGTCCGTCCAACCATTTACTTTTTATTCCGCTGCTTGACATATCAGTGTTTTGTAGAAGGATAGGTCATCATTTGACCTTCCTGCCAGGGTCATATGTAGTCTGGTTGAGTGGTAGTCTGTTTAAAGTGGTTAAGTGGTAAAAAGGATTATCAAGTATATGAGGTCACAATTACTTGGACTTGATTGAAACACGTAACAAAGAAGTGAAGATTGAAGAATAGTCAAATGAAACTGACCTGAACTTCCACTATTTAAGGGTACATTATATGGTAGTATAGTGGTGTGTTATTGGCTGGGGTGGGTTAACATTCATGGGACAAGACACACACAAACAAAATTTTTATACTTCTTTTCAGGTCAAGCCGTCACTTGATGAAGCTTTTGTGATTCAGGAGCAGAACGTTGCCTTGAATTTCATAGGAGGGAGAGGAGCCCGGCCCGGCGTCACTAAAGAAAAGAGAATCAAGTATGCTCGGGAGATTCTACAGAAGGAAATGTTGCCTCACGTTGGTGTTTCAGACTTCTGTGAGACCAAAAAGGCATACTTCTTGGGTTACATGGTTCACAGGCTCCTGCTGGCAGCACTGGGCCGACGGGAGCTGGATGACCGTGATCACTATGGCAACAAGAGGCTGGACCTTGCAGGACCTCTCATGGCATTGCTCTTCAGAGGGTGAGTAAGATGGGATGCATCTGTATTAGTATAAATAAATGGAGGAATGCTGAAAGTACATCTGCCAGGTGATAGAAACAAAATTTCCTGAAAGAAAAGTAAGGCAGACATGAAATTAAGCATTTTTTCCTGTTATGGATGGAAATAATGATGATGATGATACCCAGTTTTATGTTTGTGTACAGGGTGTACTTCTCTTCTATGGGGACCCAGGGTGAGAGGAGAATATATGTATGTCTGCATGGGTGTGTGTATGATTGCTTTGTCTTGCCTGGTATATAGATATATATACATAGACAATACTTATATATATTTTTAAAATTTTCAGATTATTCAAAAATTTGATGAAAGAAGTGCGGATGCATGCCCAGAAGCTGCTAGACAAGGGTCAAGAGTATGGTCTTGATGCTGCCGTGAAGCCCAAGCTGATCACTGACGGTCTCAAGTACTCATTGGCTACTGGTAACTGGGGAGACCAGAAGAAGGCTCATCAGGCCAGGGCAGGAGTGTCTCAGGTCAGTATTTTGTAAGAATTCAAAAACTTCATCATTTGCCTCGGGGGAATATAATCATTATTATTATTATTCAGAGGTTGTATAGTTATAGTCATGGTATAATGGGTATGTTCTGTATATTGTATAGTCTCTGACGCGTCATTCCTTCGGGGAATGTCACCAAGGGTACGGTTACAACAGAAGAGCTTCCACCTCTCCCTATCCATACACTCTCTTCTTGACTGTTGAATCCCTTCCCTTCCATCAGCATCTCGTTCATGCATATACTTTACCCTATCCTTTCTTCCAACTTATAACTATCCTTCCTCTCTTCTAGGATACTCAATTTCACTCATGCATTTTTTTCATTTCATTCTCTCAAAATGACCCAACCACCTCAAAGTATTTTTTTTCACCCATTGCACTACACCACTCTTCACTCCACTTCAAATGGAATAAGGAGATTGTGTTGTCTTATTCCTAGGATCAAATACAACACTTGCATCCCACTCAGGAGACTGGGAGAGTTTTAGGGAACTTATAATAGAGTTTGTCCTCAGAAGTATCCAGTCACGTTTGGTATACAAGTTGTGCTTCCCTTAAGTTAACCTTGTGCTTCTATACTCTTATAACACAGGATTTTATGAGACAAGGAAAATGTGTGATGTTTTCTGATGGTAATATGATGTGGATTTTTGTGTTGATGAATCAGACACTTGATAAACATTATTTCTAGGTGTTGAACCGCTTGACATTCGCCTCCACGTTATCTCATCTTCGTCGCGTCAACTCCCCCATTGGTCGTGATGGTAAATTAGCAAAGCCTCGGCAGCTGCACAACTCCCTTTGGGGAATGATCTGTCCAGCTGAAACCCCCGAGGGAGCTGCTGTGGGCCTGGTGAAGAACCTGGCTCTCATGTCCTACATCTCTGTGGGATCCCAGCCGGCACCCATCCTAGAGTTCTTAGAGGAGTGGTCCATGGAAAACTTAGAGGAAATTGCTCCATCTTCCATAGAAGAGTAAGTTGAACTTAATTTAATTTCTGTTACTGGTTGATTTAATGGATGTTAACAGCTTCAAATATTGTATCTGACTCATTGTACTATTACAAATCTATTGTTGATTTATTTATCTTTATCAAATGTACTTCCCTTTAGTGCCACCAAGATTTTTGTGAATGGGTGTTGGGTTGGCATCCATCGTGACGCAGAGCAGCTCATGATGACACTAAGGAAACTGAGGCGACAGATGGATATCATTGTATCTGAGGTGAGTAGTGAGTACTTCAACAACAACCTTCAAGGCAACACTGCACCTAAACTTGTAATGCTCATCTTAATATTAACTACAACACATCTTGGGTATAATGCTTTTTTTTCTACGTTAGTTACCAATGGCAATAAAAGTATTCGATAAAGTTTTGTTAGTTTTCTATTTTTCATAGATAATAGTGGAGAGTGATACACCATTTTGTTCTTTATTTATATTTTATTAGACATTGAACCTTTGGCAAGTTGTTCAACAACTATTCTTGGCCTCAGAGCCTCCTTATAGGATAAAAAAAAGTTGCTTTACCTGTATGTTGCTATAAATAATCAATTAATCATTAGAAAGAAAGAGATAATTATTTGAAGTAGATGAAGTTTGATGACTCCCACAGGTGTGCATGGTTCGGGACATCAGGGATAGAGAGATTCGTATCTACACTGATGCAGGACGAATCTGTCGGCCATTACTGGTTGTGGAGAATGGGAAGTTGTTGCTCAAAAAAAGACACATAGATTTACTCAAGGAGAGAGAATACAACAACTTCAGGTACAGAACTTGTGATGTGTGTAATTATGTGTTGCTTTTCTAACAAATATTTGTAGCCATCGTCATTATCATAAATTATTGGTTAGTGCGCTGCCTTGTGCAACAGCAGTATTGGAATGTACTTAGTCTGAAGTGTAGGAGATTGCAAAATTGACAAGTAGTGCAAAGTTAACTACAAGAATTTTGGGAAATTAAATAACCAAGTTGTGGTATCCTTTGAAAGAGGAAGTAGGTGAGAATATTCCCACCTTCACATATGGTGCACACCTTACAAAGGGGGATGACGCCCCTTTTAGACATGTTTTAGGAGGAAAAGTATTGCTCACTACATAACACATGACTTCATGGAAGCTGTTTTAGATAGTGATCAGATGCAAAATGTTTAAGTTTACAGATTTTTATTATACGAAAATTGTTTTCTTTAACTGTTCATTTTGTTTCAGTTGGCAAGACTTGGTGGCAAGTGGTGTTGTTGAATACATTGATTGTTCAGAAGAGGAGACGATAATGATTGCCATGTCACTTGAAGACCTTGGCTCTGAGGAAGAGAAGACTTACTGTAACACTTACACTCACTGTGAGATCCATCCTGCCATGGTGCTGGGGGTGTGTGCCTCCATCATTCCCTTCCCCGATCACAACCAGTCACCACGTAACACTTACCAGGTGTGGACCTTCACTACTTGACCTCAATATTAATAATGCACTACATACACTGTTGAGTCTGATGTAGGTCTGGTGATGGATAGGATCTGATGCTGTGTTTGGTGCCTTACAGAGTGCTATGGGTAAGCAGGCCATGGGTGTGTACATAACAAACTTCCACGTCAGGATGGACACCCTCGCCCACGTGCTCTTCTATCCACAGAAGCCACTCGTTACCACAAGATCTATGGAATACCTTCGTTTCAGAGAGCTACCTGCAGGTAATGTCACTGATTTAAAGTGAAAAGTATTTGAACTTCATGGAATTTTTGTGGATAAAGTTTGTCAGCTTTATTTACTAAGTGAATTTAATCTAATACCTTCAGGGATCAACTCCATTGTTGGCATTGCTTGCTACACCGGCTACAACCAAGAGGACTCTGTCATCATGAACCTTTCTGCAGTGGAAAGAGGATTCTTCAGATCCTGTTTCTATCGCTCCTACAAAGATTCCGAAACAAGACGTTCAGGAATGCAAGAAGAGGTTTGCATATCTAAACTTTATTTACATTATTCTAGGTGACATTTATTAATTTTTTTTTTGTCTAATTCGATTATTGAATACTAAATCTATCTCATGACATGAAGATTTTACAAGTTAACTGAAAATGTTGCAAAAAAATAATTTCAGTTATCTTATTTTGAAACAAGAGTATAAATAGGTATGTTTATTACTTTACAATCTTTAATATCTTGTGTTGATTAAAACTACTTATACTTTTTTAATAGATGTTTGAGAAGCCAACTCGAGACACATGCCAAGGGATGCGTCATGCCATTTATGACAAGCTGGATGAGGACGGCATCATCTCCCCCGGCATGCGTGTGTCCGGTGATGACGTGATCATTGGTAAAACCATTACACTGCCCGAGAGTGAAGACGAACTGGAGGGACAATCAAGACGGTTCAGCAAGAGAGATGCAAGTGTTTTCTTGAGAGGATCAGAAACTGGTATTGTAGACCAAGTAAGTGTATATTGACTTATATTACAACATACAGGAAATAAAGAATGCTCATGCTTTCCTGTCTCCATATGTAACATTTTCAACTTTAACTGTGCTGGACTATAAATTATCAGTCATTACCCTCACATAAAGAGGTCAGAGGTCATAGAGGCAGATGTGTTTATTTAAGGAAATTGTACTTTCTTTCAGGTGATGTTAACAGTTAACATGGATGGAGATCGCTTCACCAAGATCCGAGTGAGATCAGTTCGGATACCACAGATTGGAGACAAGTTTGCCTCCCGTCATGGCCAGAAGGGAACCTGTGGCATTCAGTACAGGGTGGAGGTAAGCTTATGCATTGGTATTTCTAACACAACACATACTTAATACATTGTACCTCATCAAGAAAGTCACCATTGAAAGCCACACCAGCCGTCCTTCTACAGTATCATTTAGTATACTTCATTATTTTTTGCTGTTACTCTCTTTCACTTCTCAATGTTTTCCTTCTACACATTCTTCCAAACTCCTTCATTAAGTATTTCAATCTTTCCTCTGAATCAACCTGCATTTCTATATATTTTAGTTAGACGTAAAATTGGAGCAAGAATTTTGAACCATGAGCTTGTTGAAAATAGTTATATACAAAATGCTTTTTTTAGCTTCCATTTAATGATAATAATTTTTACTTTCAGGATATGCCATTCACAGTTGAAGGAATCACTCCTGACATCATCATTAACCCTCACGCCATTCCATCTCGTATGACAATTGGTCATTTGATTGAGGCATTGCAAGGAAAGCTTGGAGCCAACAAGGGTGAGATTGGTGATGCAACACCTTTCAACGATGCTGTCAATGTGTCAAAAATCTCAAATCTGTTGCAAGAGTATGGCTATCACCTGAGAGGAAATGAGGTAATTATGACACATATTATATAGATATACATAAACAAACATATAATAAATATAAGGAAATGTGTATGGATTGCCATATGTATCTATAATTAGTAGTACATGGTATTACCTGTTTACTTATGAGGTATTACCTTTATTTCATCATGTTTTCAGATCATGTATTGTGGACACACAGGCCGGAAGATGAATGCCCAGATTTTCTTGACTCCTACATATTACCAGCGTTTGAAGCATATGGTGGATGATAAGATCCATTCTCGAGCGCGAGGTCCGGTGCAGATCCTTGTGAGGCAACCCATGGAAGGTCGTGCAAGGTGTGCTCAACATCTATATAACAGTCTGATACACCTTCATCAATAGCTACGTGTAGTAAAAACATGCACTATAGAAAGATATCACTACAGATAACTGTGCCTTAGATAAGATTGATTTGTGTGCTTACCACCACATACATGTTAGTGTGCATTATGACAAATAGTCACAGTTTAACCCACAAAATCAAAATTACGTTTTACTTCAATAATTCTTTTTATTCAAGGGAGGGTGGTCTGCGTTTTGGAGAGATGGAACGTGACTGTCAGATAGCTCACGGTGCAGCCCAGTTCCTGCGAGAACGTCTGTTTGAAGTCAGTGATCCATACGCAGTGCATGTGTGCAATTTGTGTGGATTGATGTGCATTGCAAACCTGAGAAACAACACCTTTGAATGTAAAGGTTGTCGTAACAAGACTCAAGTAAGTTACTATTTTATTTATATTGATAAGGATGCTGTGTGGAAAAAATAGGCCGAGCATTTTGAGAGATTGGTGAATGTAGATGAGGATAATAAAGGTGAGATTGTTGCAGTTGGAAGGACTACATGTGTTAGTAGAGTTGAATGATTCAGAGGTCGTAAAGGATGAAGTGCAAGAGTCAGTAAGGGAGGGAAAGCTGCAGATTTGGACAGAAGAATCATATAACAAGGATTCACGAGAGGCCTGACAGATTTCGTCTAGTCATTGTTGACACAATCCCAAGCTGAAGCTAAGTTTACCTTAAAAGATCTTGATGGGAAACCTTTCCCAGTGTACTCTGGTAACTCACCTGAACACTCATACTGGTACCATTCACGTACACCATATGAGTGAGTTAATGGGAATAAAGTAAGCGCCAGACTTCAAAGGTCATATGGTGCCATGTTAAGATAAAGGGCAGATGGCAGAGCAAAGAGATAACAGCAAACTAGAATATTGGGAAGGAAAGAATGGTTAATTATAGTGAAGAATGAGTAGAAAAGTGTTCAAGAAAAAGGGATTGTAAGATGTAAGTTAGTGTATCAGACTTGAAAGAACATAAAAAAAAAAAGTAGGCAGTGGAAGTCAATGGGAGGGAGAAGAAGGAGAAAAAAAAAAAAAAAAAAACCGAGTTGTGATAATGGTAGGGATAGGAGTACTGGGATCATTAGAGGCCGGAGGATCAGATGTAGGAGGTATGGAAGTAAGGGCAGTATGTGGGCAGGAGGGATCTTGGAGAGAGGAATTGTATAACATGGATTAATGAGAGAATCCAGGAGGTAAAGAATAGTCAAGAGATTTTCTGGTAGATGTAGCTGAAAGGGTGGGAGGGTAAAAGGGTGAGGGGAAGATGTGGGGGGTAGGTAAAGTGTGGGCATACGCTGTATTTGTGGGCGCTCATCTCCCGTCACATTGGCCTTTGAGCCTGTGGTGGAAATTAATCTGTTACACCAGGACATCTGAGTTTCCACAGTTTACCTTCCCCAGGCTTGATCTAGGTACCCATTTATCTACCAATCCGTTTGGGAGGATGAACAGCTGGGTGAGCTGTGCACCACCTGTCCTCGTCCAGGATCGAACTCAAATCAGGGGATTCGTAGTCAAATGAAATGTGCTAACCACTGCACCACTGAGGCGCTATAGGGAGGTAGGGGAGTCGGGGAAAGGTCACGGGGCGGGGCATGAACTTCTGCTGAAACACAGAGGGTGTTATGGGAATCTGAATGTGATAAGGTAGAAGACAGGGATGGAAGTGAGGCATCAATGAAAGGTTTAGCTATAAAGGCTTCAATATCAGAGAAGGAGGAAAGAAGGCAGTGGGAGTAAAGGTTATCTTGGTAGAAGACTATAGGGAAGAAGTTTTAGTAATTAAGCATGAAGTAGGATCAGTAGATGGTTTTGAAGGAGTGACGGTTGATTGGTGTAAGAATACGGCATGGGAAGGGAGCAAAGTAAAGTTTGAAGGAGTAGAGGTTGGGGTGTCAGAACACTGAAGGAACTACAGGAGTGGTGATAGAAGTGGAAAGTGAAGAAGTAAGAGATGGGGATGAAGAGAGGGTAATAGAAGTGGAAGAGGTAATTGTGCTAGATGAAGGAACAAGAGGAGTGGGAGAGGAAGAGGTATGAGCGAAGGAAGGAGGATGGGATGTAGTAGTAGATGTGGTCCAAGGGGTGTTGATGGAGATGCGCTAAGTCTCTCTCAGCGCATCTCCACCAACACCCCTCGGACCACATCTACCACTACCTTTTCCTCTACTACGTCTTACCTGTTAGAAGCCAAAGAAAAGGACAGGGAAGCATGGAAGTGGAAAAGGGTTTGCAAGATGGAATAATTGTACTGACTAATGAAAGTAAGACTATTCATTTCTAATCTTAAAATTATTTTTACAGATTTCGCAAGTGCGTCTCCCATATGCATGCAAGCTGCTCTTCCAAGAACTGATGTCCATGAACATTGCTCCGAGACTGATGGTGACAAAGTGATTCAATCTCACTACTCATGTAATTTTTTTTCATTAATGCACATCGTGTTTTGTGTATTTTGAATTAGTAAACATCTAAATAGTTACTTCACCAATTTCTACACAATTTCCCTTCAACACAAGACTACATTAGTAAATTTAAACTAATGAAATTTACCAAGTAAAAGAAGGTTAAGGGTATTCAGTTTTTAAATGACAAGATTCATGCAAAATGTGTATTTTTCATAAATATAGTGAAGAAAATGTTGAGTACACAGGTAGAAAAACATGTATCACTATCAGAATAAATATATTTTTATTATTTTGTAAGGTTTCTTTTACTTCCTCCTTGTGTAACTCCCCTTCTATCAGCACCTCTTTCACACGTGTACCTACTATCCTTTCTTCTTATTAGTGGCCTTCTTTCTCCCACTTGGACCCTCGAGTTCATTCACATAAACTTTCTTCACAATATTATCAAACCAGAAAATAATAAAGTAATTAGAACTTGGTATAATGTTAATCAATTCTAATCATGTGATATAACAAACTTAATTAACTGCATTTATGGAACACACAAAGTACTGCAGACACACTAATCTGATAATATCTTCCACCTGTGAGCTGCATTAAGGCTTTGACTCCCAAGTTTCATAGAGATTAGGAAGAATGCAATCACTTTGTTGATGTACCAAATAGCATGAGGAAAATCACACGTAACAATGCAAACTAGATACTAATGAACAACAACCTGAGAAATGTTTGAGGTACATTAAAGTCATGTTTGTTTGAGGTTGATCAAAAATGAAGACTTAAAGATAAGTGTATAATTATAATGAGTCACTTCCCTTAATCAATTGACTCAAAAATCATAAATACTGATGTTAAATAAGTAATATAAAAGATCATTCAACTTAGTCATACCTTCGCCATTCCATCACAGAATGGTAACCATACACAAACAATCTTAACATCAATAAATCAATAAATAAAATTATTAGAATTTTACATTTCAATAAATAAAATCTGCGTAAAACCAACTGTATGTCTGCTTCTACCACACTCAAAAACTAAACAGCAAGTCCATTGAATACAAGAGTTAATCTATCCTTAACTATCTTCTCAGCATGGCACCAACAGCACACACAAACTTATATTGCATGAAAGGTTTGCAGTGGAGTCAAAGATGCTGATAATTACTATTTCTGTCACTTTAAATACCATTACATTTACACTGAATGTTTATTTATCTATATATTTAGTCTCTGACGCCTTGCTCCCTTCACAAACATCACCCAAGGGTATATTCATGGCAGAAGAGCCTCCATCTCTCCCTATCCAAACACTCCCTCCTTGCTAGTTCAATCCCTCCCCCTCTATCAATAACTCATTCATGTATGTACTCCTTCACTCTATCCTTCCATCTTACAACTGGCCTTCCTCTCTTCCTAGGTCCCTCAGTTTCACTCACATACACTTTCTTTGCAAACTCTCTACTCTTCTTTCTCTCAATATGACCAATGCGACATGCATTTCTTTTCACCCATTCCACTATACCACACCACTCCAATTGCACACGGTCCCATGCCACCTTTCACACACAATTTCATTCCTCTCAGTGACTCCCATCTTGTCAATAAATATCACCCGAAAACATCCGTGACTAAATACTACATTAATCAAAATACATGTTCAAAGTAATCAAATGACAGCATGTAAAACTACTCGTGCATGTTTGTGTGTGCATCAGAGTACTAAAGCTACAACAATTTCCCTGATTTTAATTCACATTACTATTCATGTTAGTGTTACCCAGACAGTACAGTGGCAGGAAAATTTATAAACAGTGCAATGAGATGATGGTCAAAGAAACTAAATATGCACTAACCCCATGATGAATTAGAAGGTAAAAATCTTAAATTGCACATTTACCATCAACCACTAGGCAGAAGCCACAACTTCCTCTCTGATGTACTCAGCCATTTTCTCTGTGATGCCCCATGTTTTGCATTCCTTATCATAGGTGACCACTGTGCCATAACCACCAATGTAACCGTTGATACGAGCAGCAACGTGGCTCCTGATGAGGTCCTCTCCAGGTTCTACGTCCATGGCGTTGAGGAGGGTAGGATGGCGCTGTAGTTGGTACTTCTGGTGGTAACTGAGGATTGCACAAAGATAACCAATGTCAAAACTTGCTTCAATGTTGAATAAATGTTATCTTTATTAGTTTTAAATGGTATGAACAGGTTTTAAAAGTGTTGAAAGTTGGGGTGCATATACAAGGCTATTAATATATAGTCTACCAATCTATAGTCTAATCTATAGAATATATCTATAGTCCAATGAGCGCCTCAGTGGAGCAGTGGTTAGCATGTCTGACTATGAATCTGCTGGTCCGAGTTTGATCCTGAATGAAAGCAGTCAGAACATAGCTCACTCAGCTGTTTGGTAGATAAATGGGTACCTAGGGAAACCTGGGATAGGTAAACTGTGGAATATCAGCATAGCGTATTAATTTCCACCACAGGCTCAAAGGCCATTGTGATGCAGCTACTCACAACTATAGCGTGTGCCCCAACTTTACCTTTTACCAATCTATATCTATCTGATGCCTGTTCCTAGAAACACCCGAGGGAATGGCTACAGCAGAAGCATTTATTCCCTTCCTACCATTCCTTCCTTGCATGCTCTAATCCTCTCCATCTCCTCTCACACACTCTAACACTGTCCACCCACTTCACATGGGGTCGTCCTCGTGCACCAACTGCCTCTACCTTACTCACATACACTCTCTGTCATTTCACTCCATGGCATTCTTCCTATGAGGCCACTATTTTAGGGTGCTGCACTTCACACACTCAATCACTCCACTTTCCATTCCTTCACCACTACTAGACACGTCATATTTGTTATACACACTTTCATTAATTTCACCATCCATTCTCCTTCCTCTACATGCTCTTCTCAGGTAACTCACTACATCTGCAAACAAAGTTATTGTTTCACTTTTTTTGTCAGTATGTTAACAACTTCCTGAAGACACCATGCATCACAACCTCATGAAATTTCAACATGGTCACAAGTTAAGGTCGGGAAAAATTAAGTCGCCATTAATATTCTCATTGGATGTCGCGTCACCTTTGGTAATTCCAAACTGGCAGGCGACCTACAAGATTTTCTAAAATTCATAACTCTCAAAATGCACAACTTTGCAAATTATCACCCAATTATCATCCATTAAAATGTTAATGTCAAAGGTGAAGATCAGGAAAAATACATGAATATCCACTTCAATGAATGTGTGTCCCTCTAAGTCTCTACTGATTGTATTCTTAATCTTTGACTTTCATTCCACACCTTTGTCTCACCTGCATAAGTGATAAGTACAATTATTCCATCATGCAGCACCTTTTTCACTTCCATGCTCACCTTCATTTCCTTCATTATACACTCTAAGGCTCCAACCACTTTCCTCCCTTGTACACCTCTTTCTCTCGTCTCATCTTCCATGCTTGTACGGACTCAATCATAGATACTTCAATTCATGTACCTCATCCATTCCTTCAACCTAATTTCACATTCTTTTAGCCATTCAACTTTTACCCTAAAAAGTAAGCCCTCTTTAAATCGGATCCGATAAATCAACTTCTTTCAAGGCTTCGGACACAAATATGTAATCTGGGATGTACAAGGCGTTTACAGACAGATGTTATGCGTAAATTGGACGGAAATATGGTTTATAGCTTGGGATTTGGCACAAGTCCACCTACAGTTACATACATTTCCACACACTAGGTAAATACAACTAGGCAAATATGTACACTGTTAGACATCACAATTGCACAACCTTCATTATTTTTCCATTATAACTTTCATCCAATCCTTTCCACAAAGCCCCACCAATCATACTTTCCCACATATCATCTTCATTTCCTTTTTTACATAGACAGGTTTCACTCAGTCCTAAAACATCTACCCTCCCTCTCAGACAACATATTCTTTTTCTTCCATCTATCAACCCATTTGTGTTGAAGCACAGTTCAAATTGGACTATTCAATGTTTCTTAAGTTTCTTCCGCCACACTTGACCTGTTTAAAAAAAAACACTCTTTGGGGGTTCAGCGTCAGGTGGCTATTAACATATGAGGAATGATTAAAAGAAATGCACTTAACAACACTGAAAGAAATTGATGAACAACCTGGAGGAAACAGATAGAAAAGACCTAATATTGAGAGAAAAAAAGGAGGCTAGAAATTTGAGGACACAAAAAAAAAATTGCAAAAAGGAATTTGCTTGAAAGATACAAAAAAGTACAGTTTTCCCCAAAGAAGTACAGATACTTGGAATGGACTGAAGGAAGAAGTGATAATGGCAGAGTGTACATCAACTGAAGGAAAAACTGGACAAATATAGATACGGAGACAGGACCACATGAGTAGCTCAGGCCCTGTATACAACAGTTAGGTAAATACAACCAAAATAGCCTGATTCCCAGGAAATAAGCCTACAAGAATTGTCAGAAGTATATATATATATATATATATATATATATATATATATATATATATATATATATATATATATATATATATAAAAATACATAAATAAATAAATAAATGAATAAAATAAAATAAAAACCAACTGTTGATGTTATGCAGTCCCGTCCCCATTAGTCTCACTGAATGCAGTATACTAATAGTGCACACCATGTTAAAGTGAGGATGGATTGGCCAAGCACGTTAGTAGTGGTAGAAGTGATTGCTTTTGTTTTCCTTTTCCCAATACCATCGGATCTTACTTAACACAGTAATGTAACAATCTATCCACATATTGGTTCAACCTCATTGGTTATGATATTGCCACAGTGGAAGGCGTGGTCCTTATTTAAACAGTAACAAAAAGGTAGCTTATAACACTAAACTTAAGCAAACCTGTGTTAGAAATGTACAAATACTAACCTAACACAAACAATATTAACAACACTTTATGATATTTTCCATGAAGTAACCTGCAAGTTCCTTATATATTAGACTGGAAGTTAGCAGTAAGTTGGAATCTGACATACATGACTCCAGGAAATGTTACAGTACAAACACAACACAACTTACTTTTCAGCATCATAGAATGTTTTGAATGGAAGGATGGATGTTTTGATTGGTTGTGTGGTGATGGTTTGTTTCTCCTTCAGGGTTTTCTCAGCTAACAGTTTCTGTTCCTCATCATGATAGAAGATGGCTGACATATACTGCCGGAGAGAAAAAACAAACACCATGATGAGCTGATTGAGATCTCATAATTTGTGGTAATATTAACATGAAAACACATTTTATTCTTACCAAATGTTTTTCAGCTACACTTTGCAATAGCAACAATTAAATATAACTCCATTGTGGTACCAGCTTCCGGACGGATGACCGATGGATATTTGGACAAATGGATATTTGATCCAAAACCCAACCCAATCCAACCTACCTAACTTAACTAAAACTAAACTAACCTAACCTAAAAACAACAAGCAAAATTTACAGGACCATATGTCCATTCAGCCAGATATCAGATATTTGGTGAAATGTCCATTCGCTCAGATATCCGTTCTGCCAAATGTCAGTCGGTGAAATGTCTGTCAGGCAAATGTTTGTCGATCATCTGTCTGGACATGGTTGTACCTACCTTGGATTAGTGTATTCAATATTTATTTAGATTACATGATTAGATATCCAATACAAGTCAAGTGAGGGAAGTGGACTTCACTTCCCTCACTTGACTTGTATTGGATATCTAATCATGTAATGAAACTTGTGATAAAATCAGGATATAATTTACCCTTCATGCTAAACTCAAGACCAAGATATAATAATACATCCAGAACACAACAGGAAAGTAATGGTAACTTGCTTAGATCATAGAAGTTTAGTGATTATTTATGAAAATATAAATCACCTCTGTATTTCCTATAACTTGTTTAAGCAACCACATGATACGTCAGATCTCAACCAGTGATAAGGGACTATTTTTAGCCTCAATAACGGTGATATCATACATTCCTGAAGCACTGTTTAAAAGCTGTCACCTCTGCCTAGTGAATGCATCTGGTGTTCTGTGTGGATGTGTGAGGCAGCAGAGTAATTGCATATCATTACATCAACAAATGGAGTCACAGGTCGTAACAAATGAATGACAACATATTTAAGGAGGTGTTTAAGGTGATGTATGATTTAATATAAATGTTAACAACAATTTTGTTTATCACACAATATCCAAATTGAAATACTGGTTTCTAACATCATCTAATTCTACAAGTACTGTTGAATAACGTAAAGCACATCTGTACCTGGCGGGTGCAATTAGAGGTGGGATCATGGTTGTCCCAGAATATCTTCAAAAGGGCAGAGTAGTTGGTTTCCTGTGGGTCATAGTCCACATCCACTGTCTCTGTGTGGTCTCCCCTGTGTAAAAACAAAACAAAAACATAATGCAATAGGAGTTGGCACTACATTAATATGTACAAACATTTGAAATCTGGATTAAAATTCTAGCATCTTCATAGTTCCCTTTCTCACTATATGTATGTGCCACACCCCCTTCCCAGGAGGAACATCAACAGATAGGTAAGAAAACATAAATTATGTATCAATATAAATATTATGTACTCAATATTAATGTTATTGGCATTTTATTCAAAGTTTCAGTTTTCATCTGTGTATACATCAAACAGTGTGATAGTGCCATTTCTGCTATATTGTCCCCCACTGACTACCGTAAAAACATATCACACTTCAAACACTAAGCAAAGGAAGAATGGATAATGTAGAAAAGTAAATTATTAATCTGTAGAGCAATGCCTTCAAATGGATCAGAATAATTGTAGTTGTAATACACAGGATACTTACTGTACTGAACATATGTGAAGGTTTTAGTGAGCGATGCCTTACTTAACATGTACTGTTCCATTAGTAAGTTCACACACCAGACAGAATTAGTTAGGTTAAGTCAGTCTGACACCTTCAAACACCACTTAGATGCATGGCACAAGCTACAACTCCAACACTATTACATTGAACCATGGAAGAGAGAGAGAGTTGTCTGGTTACAGTCGGGACCCATCTCAGCTGTGTCAATACTTACTTGTCTTACTTGTCAGAAGTACTGTTAGAATCACCAAGGTCAACTTGCTAGTCTGCCGCCTCCACACTTTCCTTCAATTTTCACATACTGCAGCTGGTCAATTATGCTGTTTGACGCTGCGCCCCTTAGACATGGGCTGTGTGGAATATGGGGCTGGTCTGGCATGTTTTTCAGAAACTTATTGAGCCTACTTCTGAATGCATCTGCGCTGCAATTTGTCTTGTCTTGTGACAAGTGGCTATGTGAACTGCCAAATCAGCCACCTACAACAGGATACACCAGTTGCCATCACAACACCCTGCCTGAAATAATCCAGGACAGGACAGAACAAGATGGAAAAACTGGTGTGAGCAGATGCCGACCTCAGCTTCGTCGTTAATGGACGGAATTACCAAAAATAACAAAAGTAAGTAAGTAACTTATCTCTCTCAGAAGACAGTTAAAGAGCCTGGGACCATAGTTATTAGTGAAGTGTTCTGCCTCAACTGTTCCTAGCCTTTGCGACACTGAAGTGAGAGTTTTTCTGTAGCATGTCCTGCCGAACCTGGGATGAGTTTGGCTCTTGATAATATCCTCCCCTTGAGGAGATGGGTAGGGTACCAGGCCCTCCAGGATCTTCTAGGTATATATGATGCACTAGCGCTCTTGTCTTCTTTGTAGTGAGTACATTCCTAGTTTCTTCAGTCTGTCCCAGTAGCTTAGCGATTCACTTGTAATCTTTCTGGTGAACACCCTCGGCATTTGTTCCAACTCCTGGATGTCTTTCACTCAAAAACGGCACCATGGCTGGCATTCATACTCCATTATTGAGACCACCAGGGACCTCCATAGCGTTATAAGGTGTTTTGGATCTCTGGACAGGAAGGTGCGAAGAATCCAGCCTGACATCTGCTTGGCTGTTTTGGTGCTTTTCTGGACATGTTCACTAAAAGTGCAGTCATTACTCATCCAATAACAAACAAAATTCTACAAAGGCTTCGTAGGTAAAGTTTAGGGTAAATTTGCAGTTTCAACCAATATTCCCTATCTCTACACACACCCCCCCCCAACCCCTGAAGCAAGCGTGGGGGCTGTGGAGAATCAGGTTTTTTTTGGGGTGAGGCATATATAAGTGATATATGGACTTTGAAAATCTAGGGAAATTTCCCTAAAAATTCCCTAAATGTAGCAAACACGAAAAACCTATTCTAACCGGGGGGGCCTGGACCCCCCTGCTAGGACACTATTCAAACACAACCAGAAACCTGGTTCAATATTCTAACCTAACCTTCATAACTGCAATAATTCTTCATAATAATGACAATAATATAACAAAACATTCACCAATATGTACTAAAAAATCTAAGGAAATTTCCCTAGAAGTCAAAGAAATTTCCTATTATTATTAATTTCCGACAGTGTAATATGGGGCTAGAAATGCTCCTAACAGTGTCATCTAGACCCTGAGATAGTTTATAGTTACGTGTGGTGTATTGTCTGAAACTGCAATAATACCAAGTTTAGTTTAATCGACCGTTCATTAAAACCTTTACAGATCATAAAGAACATTGACAATGTTAACCATCAAAGGGAATGTGCCCGCTGCAACATGACTATGTTCCAGCCACCACACAGTACTGTCACCAGAGGCCATAACCTGAAACTACAGGTCCAGCTACAGTTAGGCCCAAGGAAAAACTTTTTACCCAGCAAGTCACAGAGAACTGGAACAAGCTAAGCTAAGACACCGTCAATGCCACTAACGTTGACACTTTCAAACAAAGACTAGCCAGAGAGTGGAACACATGCCAGATACATACCAGTACACGTTTTCCTACTGACCACACACAACCTCCAACAGACACAACTAAGGCAGGGTAATGCTACCCAAACATTGAACACCACCATCTACCAAGCTTTGGTATGTGGTCTCATTACCCTCACGGGTATCTAATGACCAATATTAAGGGTAAATACATATGTTCAGTACTGTAAGTATCCTGGGTACAACAACAATTATTTTGATCGGTTTGGAGGCGTTCTGCAGATTAACCAAAATAGTTCGGCAAATGAAGACTAGATAATGTAGGAAAATAAATTACTGGAAAGCTTGGATCCCTGCTCTTGAAACCTTCACCAACACACTACATATGCAGGAAGCTACTGAGTGTGTAAAACAACTTACATGTTCCTGTAGGTAGGATTGGGTTGAGACCCGCCAGCGTAGCCCACCCTGGTGAGGATGACACCGTGGGCGGCACCGAACTGGGCCTCAGGGAACCAAAATCATGACATCCCAAACGTTGCTTTCTTGGTACGAACATTTGGCTCCAGAAGATCTGCTGTCCTCATTCCCAAGCCAGTTGTTGGAGATAAAATATATAACATAGTAAAATAGTGCGCCAGTAACCCCATACCGATTGCATAAACCCACACAGTTTTCGAGGCAGGAATAGCCATGGTTTGTGTGGATACAATGCTTGCTGTACACTGACTGACACTGGTCATTTCCTGTCACACGTACTGCTTGGAAGCATGCACGCAGGCCTAGTTACCACCTACTCCATTAAAAACAACACAGCCATTTTATATTATGTAACACATTATTGCACGTCATTAAGAAAACCTTCACACTTACTTGCACGTGGACGGAAAAGGTAATGCAGATGACGGGTAATATTCATGATGGATTTAGTGAATGATATTGTAGTAAATAAATGGTATCTGCCCACTCTAGATGACGCAACACCACCGGCTGCTTACTCTACCCACATCAACCACCTCCCACCTGCTGCTGCTGCTGCTGCCTCAACACATGTAAAACTACGTCATTTCAGCAAACCACTCCCTCATCCCCCCGCCCTGACCCGCCGTGATCAGCTGCACGTCTCAGCATTTCCCCCATGAAGTAATAATTATTAAACATAAGTTTTATATTATTCAATTTACCATGTATCATATTAACATAAAATATAATCTCAATACTTATTTCCTCTTGGATGGAAAAAAATGTAATGTTATGATGAACCTTGTGAATGACACACATCAATTAATTATATATACATTATATTTTCATTCCATTTGGTGACTGAAGACCAGTGTAAGGAAAATCGTGTGACTTGGCAGGCGTGAGGACAGTGAGGTCTTCAGTCACCAAATGGAATGAAGGTATAATGTATATATAATTAATTGATGTGTGTCATTCACAAGGTTCATCATAACATTGCATTTTTTTTTCCATCCAAGAGGAAATAAGTATTGAGATTATATTTTATGTTAATATGTTACATGGTAAATTGAATAATATAAAAATTATGTTTAATAATTATTACTTCATGGGGGAAATGCTGAGACGTGCAGCTGATCACGGCGGGTCAGGGCAGGGGATGAGGGAGGGAGGGGGGGTTGCTGGAATGACGTAAATCTACCAAGTCGCACGATTTTCCTTTAAGGATTTCCACTTCTCGTAATTATAGTTATTACATAATTTAAAAAGTGATAAGATAATCCCCCTGAACTTGGTAACAACAGAATATATAGTTCAGATATAAAAGGTTAACGAGACATATGAGGAAATTAGAATACCAGTAAGCAGTGGGATCAGACAAGGATGTACGGGCTCAACAACATTGTTCAAATTAGTTACATATAAGATCATGCAAGAATTAGAGGTATTGGATAAAGGGTATAAGGATGAAAATTTTAGCATAACATCACTCTTCTTTGCTGACTCTGGATGTCTGACTTTCTAACAGACCGCAGTGCTCGGGTACGTTTCCAAGGCCACCTCTCTCCCCCACATCACCACACCTTAGGCACGCCTCAAGGAAGTTGCCTCAGCCCCTTCCTATTCAACATCCTAATGGAAGGTCTTTTTGCCACCTCCTATGGACCTGGGGTTCAGCTTTTATGCTACGCCGACGACCTTGCACTAGTCTTCCCCAAACAAAACTACAAGAACCTTGTGCCCAGTGCCCTGAAGATTTTACAACAACACTGCACTGTCCTCGGTCTCAAAGTCAACCCTGAAAAGTCACGCTACATGACTTTTGGACTTTCTCCTCCATCACAGCCGCTTTGTCTTGGAAACACTCCCATACAATATACCAAAACTCATCAATATCTCGGAGTCTGGCTTGATCCACGCCTATCTTTCAAAACCCAAGTCAGATACCTCAAACAGAGAATTGAGGCCCGCAACAGAGTCCTGCGCTGCCTTTTTCATCGAGGCAATGGTGCTTCTGTTGGAGTGAAGCGGCACTTCTACATCGCTGCTATTCGCTCCTTAATAGACTATTGCGCGCCTTGTCTCCCTGGGGTGGGATGATCGAAAGCTCGTAACGGCCGCTAAGATCATCGTAGCGCCTACGATAATCGTAGCACCCTCGTAAGTCGCTAAGGTGTATTTTCAAACAAATATTACGATGATCCATCCGCCATATTTGCTCGTAGCGCTACGATTCCTGGCGAGCACCCTTAAGCTGATCATAGGGACGCCGCGCAGTGGAATTGATGAAGGTTTCTCCAATAAACAACCCGTGTATATGTTTATTCTGTGAACGAAGATGGAATTGTAAGTGCTTTTATAACATGACTTGACTTTACGAAGAGCGATGAGACGTGAGAGGTCATACACAGACAGAATATATCCATTTGTGAGGTGACAAACATTTACTTATATATTATAGATTTCCCAGACAAGAACTCCTTCATTGGTGTGCTAGACTAGAACCACGAGTTGGACCAGCCACAAGAAGATCCCGTGCTGTGCCATGTCATTTGCAGATGTTGATAACATTACGATTTTATGCAAGTGGGACATTCCAGAGTGTGTTGGCTGACACAGTAGACGTAACACAGGGGTGTGTGAGCAGAATAATTAACAGAATGATATACGAGTTGTACAGGATAGCTCTTAGGGAAGTTATGATGCCCAGAGGTAATTAGAGAATGATAAATTGGTAAATATATCGATCCGGACATTCCCTCTTATAACCTAAACATAACCTAGCATAAACTAAACTAACAACTGCTCTACTCAGAAAACGGCCGCCAGACAAAATAAAGGAAAAAAGGGAATTTAAACTGCAATCTCTGATATTAAACTGATTAATATAGGTAACCTAATCTAACCTAACCTAACCTGTTCCACTCACATATGGTGACTTCTTTAATGGTGGGGAATTATGACACACAGTCACACTTTAGCATTCCCCAGGGTACCTACCATTATCTTTTCACCTACTTGGTTGGGGGCAAATAAATCACAATAAGTTATAATTCTGTAATAGCAAAATATTTCACCATTTATCTTACCTATACAGTACTATTAATGATAGCATGAAAAGGACTTATTTACAGACAAAAAAAAAAAGGAAATATGGAAATTAAATATGAAATCTTTGTAAAAAAAAATGTTTTGCTATAAGAAAGTAGGTACTGTAGCAACATGTGACAAAAATTCCTTCAGAGGCCTCAACATTCCCCTGAAATGGTTACATTTTTAATAACTTTAATCATTATAAGCATAAATAAGATAAAAAAAAAATCAACCAACCAACCAACAACAAACAAACAAACAAACAAACAAACACACACACACACACACAACAACAACTTTGCTGATGATGGCATGCTGTTGGCCAATAGTACGAAAAACGCAGAAAAAGTAATTGAACAAATAACAAAAACAGGGAGAGATTATGGATTGGAAATTAATAAGCAGAAAAGTAACAATTATATTTAACATGAAGGACCCAGCAAACATTGAAAGTACGGGCCGATGCCGGCAAATAACGGCATATCGGCATAGTGGCAACTTTATGTCAGACCAGCACATATCCAGTATGAATCGATTGTATTTGCCCAGAACAAACATAACAGTGTTGGGGTGACATTGTCCAAACAGTACTGAACCAGTTAATGAATCACTAGTTAACTATATTGTACTCTAAATGCCGCTCTTGTGAAGGACCAATAATCTTGACCAAATGTCACGTCTGCTCATTTTTGGCGGTCGATCGTGACGAAAATCGTGAATGTGTGAAGGGGGCTTTTCTCTATACCCGCCTCGCTGCTTAGGTGAGGGTGTGAGGGTTGCCACCTCATCTGTATTCTCCTGATATTTACCCAATTGTAGTTATAACTAATAAGGACCTACATTAAGACTGCACTTATTCTGTACCTTTTAAGTGAGATGATTGATTAAATGGAAAAAAGGAGGGAAACATTTTAGTTCTTTTCTTATATTTCGTAACCTAAATTGTTAATTAAATCATTGGCATTACATAGGGAGTCGAGTGGAAAATTCTTGTTTTGATTAACGGAATGGTCGTTTCCCCCGTCATTCATAACAAGGAAATTATGGGCATTACACACACACACACACATATATATATATATATATATATATATATATATATATATATATATATATATACACACACACACACACACATATAAAGGAGGAGCCTGTGGTTCCAAGCATCCCTTTATTGAAAGTATACTACTTTTACCTTTCATTTATATGATTACTTTTGAGGAAGAAACATCGATCTATCCAAACGGATGAAAATGGTAGCCAAGACAAAGTGTTTACATACATACAATCCCTTCCCTCTCTAGGACTTTAGGGAGAAGAGACAATCCTCTCAAACAATACTGAAAAAAGGACAAAATTCTTGCCTCATTTTAAGGTGTCGAGTAACTGACGAGTGCTGGCAATCTGTGTGAAGACACCACCACATTTGTATTGTTATTGGGTGGAAATAAGGTGGACTAACATTGACGTTTACCCTTTTATCATTTGCCTGATACCAACGCGCTGTAGTGCACACAGGAAGTCCATAACCAACAAAGTGTTATCAAAGATCATTCCCGTAGCTGGTAGGGAAGGGAATGGATCTATCAGCTTCCTTATATTCTTATTATCACACAACAGTTCTGGTATTCAGCCCTTCAGCAGAGTTCAGTAACAGTACTGCGAGACTGAGCCTGAGCCTGTTGCAGTGTGGTGTGTTGAGTCCCTTCCAGAGGACTGCAAACAATGAAGTGAGGGAATGCATGTAGATGTCTTAACTTGGCTACTTCCCCTTTAAGAGGGATGACACCTGTTTTCATTCAGTTAAATTTTTAATGGTAATTATTATCAAAAAGGTGAAATATATATAACTCATGAACTAATTTTAATAAGACTTTGGCTTCCACACCCACTCAATGTTCAATATTCAGGGACTTCTTGGGTTTTGAGCACAGGATAACAATAAACTTATCTTTAAAAATTGTTTTCTGACACATGCATACAACCTCATGTTTTGCTTACAAATGGATGAGGTGAAAATGCAAATGTATAAAGTGCTATCAATTTCTACTCTATTACTCCCAATCTAATTTACCCCAATGTAAATGAAATCACTTTCATTAACTTTATTGTACATAGTAAGCAGTTTATTTTCACAATCTTTTACTACTGCTATTCTTACCTGGCATTAGCAATGATTTAATGCTGCAAATTCCTAATTTGTATTGAGCAATAAAGTCCAGCCAGCACATACCACCTTCCTACACCACTACACTATACAAGTACTAGTGCACAGCCATCATCTTATAATATTAACAAAATGCATCACATCTCCTCAACTTCAAGTGCTCAATAAACTGCGATCCTATGAATATTTACAATATAATTGTACCTTTCAAAATGTCATGAACTTAAAGTTTAACTAGTTACAAATCAGTTTCCATCTCACTATTTCAAGTACAAAATACCTGCAAACTGAAAATAAATATAATTTGTAATGAAAAGCATACTTGCAACAAATCAATGACACCAAATCAAACACAATATACAGTATCCCTGATGGGGTGGATGTGATACAATTCCATAAGGCCTCACTCAGCTCACCACCTCACAAGAGGACAGCTGGGACACTTAGTGGAATGGTTGAGACCACAGCAAGCCCCAATGACAAGGATTTATGCCATGGTTATATTAACAACAACTGGTTTTTAATGACTGGTTGGAATGAGACATCTCAATTATCCAAACCAGTCAGTGATCCGCACACCAGGTGTCACCTCACACAATGGCTGCACCTCCAGCCCCAACATGAGTAGGGTGCCGATGGCTTCATGCCACGGCTGCCATCACACACAACGGGCCTCACAAGTGCCCACACAACAGTGTATTATTTCAAATGGGGGATTCATTAGGCCACACAAGAGTCCCCAGATAACACTATCCTATCATCCAAACAGCTCTGAGTGCTCTCCACAGCTGGAATTATTCACAGTTGAGCTAAGCTCGGTACCAGTCGACACTCATCCACAAAAACCCAGTCAGCTCTATGATGCACATTAACACTGCACCCATCAATCCCCATCACTAGTTGGAGAAAAGGAAAAATGGACAAGGGTGAAAGGGTTTCCAGCCCAGTATCACCTTGAATATATAAAGAAAGAATATAAAAGATGGCCTATGGTCTGGTAGAGGATACCAACTCTCACTTCTGGAAGAGATGCCATCACATAACATAAGGCAATAACATTTACTATATATATGGTGCAGGGCACGCCCATCTGCATCACCAGCGGCGCTCCCTGCCTCCTCGGCCCCCGATGGAGAAGCCTCCCCTCCCACCTCCTCCTCTTCCTAACCTGCGACTGCCTCCTCCCCCATCGTCCAGGTCTGTGCGGTCCCGTAAGCTCCTGCCGTAGGGTGACTGGCTGGAGGGTAAGCCCCCACCAGGGGGTCTACTGAATGGTCCTGGTCTCAATGGTAAGTCTGAGTAGGGACCTGGTCCTGGTCTCCAGCCCCATGGTCCTCCATGGCCCATGAAGGACCCAGGACCACTATGGAAGCCACCCAGTCGTCCTCCGTCTGAATATCCTCCTGGACCACTCCGATAGCTGCCCGAGGAAGAGTAGTGACTTCCACCATCTGGACCTGATGCATCGTACACTCTGGATCTGAGCAACCTGCCACCTTCACGGCCATCATCATCCTCTGTCAAGATAGGATCACCAAACCCAACCTCTGGTAAACATGACTCAAATAAGGCTGACACAATGGCCTCCATATGATTCAACAGTTTAGACAAAATTATAAATGAGACAAATTTCAATAACCTATCAAATTCAATTATAGTTGCATGATAGGATATAATATGTAGACTTCTTTGTTAATATACCTAGTCAAGATGCAAATACTTCTAATGCACTTGTTGGTAAAATATAAGGTTTAAAACTTTTTAGCAAATTAAACAAGTTTCTTAAATAATAGATTAAAGTTACTTTCAGTGTTGTCATCCTAACTTTTCTTTACTTTGTTTTATCAACCTAACCACGTGGTAAGTGCCGGGACAGTATATACTTTTAAGAAAAGGTTACACATATCTATGGATGAAGAAAACATTAGGCAAGTGTTAGTTAGGTGCATAGGAGCTGCCTTGTGTAGGTCAACTGGCCTCTTACAGCCTCATTATTTTCTTATGTTCTTATAACAACTATATGAGCTGCAACTAATGTCAATAAAATAGGTGTCACTCATTACACATCGAATCATCATCGCTACTTCATAACACTTAATCACAATGACTTTTAAGACTGTATTTTCATGTACAAAGTTGAAGTGGTGATGAAGCATAAGTGTAGTTGGTTAAGAGGTAGTGGTAGTAGTAGTATGGATTCTTACCTGGGTCGTAGCCGTGTCTGCGGGAAAGCCTCCTTTCATCTGAGGTGAGAATGTGAAAGTGTTAGTTTGTGGACCTGTTGTGGCAGTAGCTCCTGTGATGGAGCCTTACACACTATCTGCTTCACTACTGGTTCAATAGCAAGGAAACATGGAATGAAAATGATAGTTCTTGCAATAAGGAAGTAGTGATGACAATACTGCACCATCCAGCACCATCTGTAAAATCCTGCTTAGGAGAGTGAACTTTCATGTAAAATTAAATAAAAATCAAACAGTAGACAAAATCTAGTATCCTATGTTACTAAGGTGTATCTGAAATTGTGTTCACGAAAATAAGGATGTGTATGCAATAACAATACTGGTAACTCTGCACCTGAAGCATCATGTCACTGTGACTGTATGAATAATGATAACAGTAACAACAACAACAACAACAACAACAACAATAATAATAATAATAAGTAATGATAATGATAATAATAATAATAATAATACCTCTTAGGTTCATTAGTTAGCAATCCTGTTATGATCTATGCAATAGAATAACTTATAATTTTCAGCAGACTGATGAGAAAGCACTAGCCTCTGATGCCACACCCCAGCTAGCACTTGTCAGGTGTGGCTTCCCCGAGCTGCTACCTGGGATGAAGACTTGAACAAAGCTTGATGTATGGGACGACAAAAGTCATGAGAGCTATCACTGCATAGCTATTCAGTATTCTAGCACACCCACACAAAACACAAACACATACACACATACACAGACATATGATAATCTAGTAATTTAAAAATGAAGATCATACTGAAGTATATATAAAAAGGAAAAAGTGAGAAAATAGTTCAATGTATAATGGACTAGATCGAGTGACATCCTACACAGTGATATGGCACCAAGGCACCACCAAGGGAGGAGCCTCAGTCACAGCTGCACACGCCTCCACATCTTGGCCAATCACTTTCTAGGAGGTGGAAGGATGATGGTTCTACAAATGTTCTTATGCAACAGTATGAGCAATGCTAAACTGATACACAAGCAGATCCTTAAAGTACTTAGGAAAAAAATAGTGTGAGGGCTCCTAGGAGCAAAAAAGTGTTTCAGCTGGCTATAAAAGAAGCCATTAATAATAAAAATACTAACACATGCCTAAACTTTCTGCAAAATGCATGACATTGTAAAACAGAATGAAAATTATAATAAATGCTTGAAGGTTGCAACAAGATGGAAAATCAGCAAGAGGCTTTTCTTAGATAAAGAGAGCATCATTAAGTGAAAGGGAGGGAAAAGAAGATTGGATAAATGTTAGGTGATGAACATGCTGCCAAAGTCTGCTACACCATTCCTCCACCTGCTTCACTGGGACTGTCCACACCTGATGAGAAATATCAGATGGATGAGTGGGGTACAAACCTTGCGGACTACATGATCTTTGTCTCTTCATGCTTGGCTCTGAGGGATCCTCTCGTATTCTTGAGCCTAGCAGGGTCTCATTCGGAGGAGGAGGAGGTGGCGGCATCAACAGCGACGCAGTCATATCTCTGGCCACCCTAGGGTAGTAAACGGGATGCAAATTTATGGGATGTGTAGAGCCAGCCAGGATATCTTCTCACTCTTGGAGTAGACATTTAGTGTGTGACCTGTGCTCTTGGTGGAAGCCTGAAAGTAACTTAAGGGAGTGTGGCAGAAATGCACTGGAACACATTTCTGTCACTTTGCTGCTTTGCTTATGAAATGACCGCAATATTCATATAATTATTTCCTATTAGTTAATAAACGTGATAGCAGGACGGTAAGCAGTAGACAGCTGCACAACACTACAAGGGAGCAGTGTGTAAGTGAACAAAAGCTGTAACAGTGTGGTAAAGTTTTTGTGTCTGTCTATGCAGTGCTGTTGCTGTTTTCTTTCATCTTTGTCATTTGTTGCAACAAAATTTTGGTCCGAATACGAATAAATTCCTTGAGAAAGACAATTAACAAACCTATCAGTGTTCTGGCTTCTTATAAAGAAAACCTAAGAAGATAAAAATATTTTCTAAAGTTCACTACTATTATTTGAGAAATCAACTCAATTACTGAAATTCTGTTGCAAAATGAACAGTATTACTATGATTATTTTCAAGTAGCCTATGATAAAATATAGATAAAAAATGTGAGGGAAGCTGGGAGGGAGTCTTATCAGCATCTGAAAACAAACATGACAACACATACAGCAGACCCAATTAGTGAATACATAGAAACTGAGCCAAGATGTGTAGCAATTATAAGTGTATGTGGGAAGAAACTTTTGGAAAAAGTTTTCATGACTAAACAGTAGTCTTCTGTTGGACATCTGACCTATATAAATGCAAGAAATAATTGAGTTGGTTAATAAGCATGCAGCTTACAATTTTCTTAACCAAATAAGATATACATAAGAAGCTAAATTTGATGAGCACACCAGACATGATGGAAATTTGTCGTGAGGACAATATGATAAACATGCAAAAGTATTTTCAAAATTTGATATATAGAAAATACTTCCCTCACTTTCAATTAACCAGCAGACCTACTGATAAAGTGACATGACTGATATCATTCAGGTTAGCACGGGTAGCCAAGGTCCAATGATTTAACTATAAAATACTTCATTTGAAATATTCACCATAAAATCTTTAAAAAATTAATGCCTGTGATAATTAAATGGCTGAAAAGTGACTGATTTTTAGTGAAAATAATCAGTATAGTCATCTAACCAGCTTTCCTGAATTTTACTCAAGATTTATGTGTTCTTTCAATGTAGTTGTAGTTGTTATGAATATCAGTCATCCACACAACAGTAAAGAAAATGTAATATTGCTAGATAATACCCCCAAAAATAAAGAAGTCTTGCATAAAATGTGTCTTGGAATAAACTTCTCATAAATAATTTTGTGATGAGATCTAATAACAAAAAGAAGAGACTGAATACCCCACATGCATAATATCATGGTACAAAAGAACACTCCCAAATGTGCTTACGGAACTGAGTTAGTGAAGTAATAAAGTGGCCCCGTTAGGGTGATACAACACTGTTTTCACCCAATACTTGGTGAAGGAAGCTAAGTATGAGAGACAGCTGTGGACTCACACTAATGGTGTCTCAAGCATTACAAGAAAACAAACATTTCTTCATCTTCATCATAGTACAAAAGCCACTTTATATATAAACAAAAATATTAGAACATACTTTTTAAGAATTAAACTTTGTAATCCAATAACTGAAGTGGTGTAGTACATGGCATATAATAAATAGTGAGCACAACTTGTACTACAATGGCATTGGTAAATAAATACTTGATTTCCTTTTGTTTTGAAACACCAAAGTCTTCTATAAAAATTTAGTGTCTGCTTACACAGTAAATTTTTGATTTATACAAGGGATCTGTTCCACGTCCATGCGTGTAATTCAACTTCATGTAATAAGAAAAATAATAAACAAATAAATAAATAAAATATTCTGTGGTGTGCATTATTTCAAACAAATCTGAAAAATTAGTGATATGCATTATTTTGAATTCCCAAATCTTATATGTGCATAAATCAAGACATTACTGTATATTCATAGTAGGCTCAATTTGAAATGTCTGTGATGATTATCACATGCTACTGTTCCTACTTACATAGAAGCAATTTTGGTAATTCATTTGAATATATACAATAAATCTATAAATTTTGAGGCAAGAATAGGTGAAAAATGGGAATATGAAAGAACAAAAGACGTGTCTCACGACTATTACTCAGTTGAATGCATGACCTGACACCTAAAATATACCAGAGAGAGAGAGAGAGAGAGAGAGAGAGAGGAATATATATATATATATATATATATATATATATATATATATATATATATATATATATATATATATATATAGAGAGAGAGAGAGAGAGAGAGAGAGAGAGAGAGAGGAGAGAGAGAGAGAGAGAGAGAGAGAGAGAGAGAGAGAGAGAGAGAGAGAGAGAGAGAGAGAGAGAGAGAGAGAGAGAGAGAGGAATAGAGAGAGAGAGGAATAGAGAGAGGAATAGAGAGAGAGAAATAGAGAGAGAGAGAGAGAGAGAGAGAGAGAGAGAGAGAGAGAGAGAGAGAGAGAGAGAGAGAGAGAGAGAGAGAGAGAGAGAGAGGAATAGAGAGAGAGGGAGAGGAATAGAGAGAGAGGGAGAGGAATAGAGAGAGAGAGAGAGAGAGAGAGAGAGAGAGAGAGAGAGAGAGGAATAGAGAGAGAGAGAGAGAGAGAGAGAGAGAGAGAGAGAGAGGAGAGAGAGAGAGAGAGAGAGAGAGAGAAGAGAGAGAGAGAGAGAGAGAGAGAGAGAGAGAGAGAGAGAGAGAGAGAGAGAGAGAGAGAGAGAGAGAGAGAGAGAGAGAGAGAGAAAAAAAAATACTGGTCGTGGGAAACTCTAATTCAAACATCTGCAAGGTAAAGTTGATTATTGATCCATTGAGACAGTGTGTGTGCAGCAGCCTGACTCAGCCACTAAGTCCTGTAAAAGGGTAATGCATTAATTTCATCTTTGTGATGCCTGACCCAACACTGTTTTGGCATTAGTCTTCATCCTTATATAGTAACAATATTGCCACATATCACCTGACTATTATATTTCTTTTAAAGTTTCCCCTTTGTATTCCATTTTGTTTTTGTTTGGCATGCATTAGGTCCAGGATAAGAAGTGATCTGCGCTGCACTCCACCGATCACCATTATTTATGACCTTTTGTTCACTGCATCAGTGTGACATGGGATCAACCTTCAATACTTTCAAGGCACAGCTTGATATCATTATCATCTGCCTCACTACCTTCAAATGGAGGACATGATGCTCAAGAAAATTTGAACTCTTACAGTAAAAGAAAAGAAGAGAAAATAAAATCACAATTAACATGTATCTAGAAAATAACTCTTTTTTGCTCGTCTACATCTTCATAATAGAGAACCCAACTTCCTGATGAAGCGTTAGCAGGAATGGTTCTATCTACCATTTCATACAGCAGCATGAATTGAGTGATGCAACACCACCAACACTGTATTTGTAAAGGTATGAGATGAGGCCTAAGAGATCAGACTCACCCTGGTTCTGCTTTCTTGTCCTGGAGAACAGCCTCCTGCTCTTCTGCTGTATCAGGCCCTATGGGAAGCCCCACAGCTGGCCCATTGCCTCCACCCGAGTAGGGGCCAGGTCCTTCCCTCTGATATGGTCCTCCTCCTCCCGGACCAAGAGTATAAGAATTGGAGACATTTGATCCTCCTGGTCCCCCATTTGGATAGGGTCCTGGACTGTTTCCAAAATTGTTTGGACCTGATGGAAATACTCCAGGTCCATTGGTGGGCTGAGGGTACTGGGCCCAAGGATACTGTCCCGAAGGATACTGTGTTTGTTGAGGTTGTTGAAGTGGTGGTGGTGGAGGACCCTGTTGATACTGTCCTTCAGGGAGTCCCGGTTGATGGGGTGGTTGTGGGTTATGAGGTGGTCCGTGCTGGTACTGTGGTGGGTACTGGTCTTCTGGAGTTCCTGTCTCAGGACTCTTCTGTGATGCTTGTTCCTGTGCATGCAACTGGGCCTGAAACTGTCCTTGGTGGAACTGCTGCTGTGCGAGGGTTAAGGGAGGCTGAGCTTGTGGAGACCTCCTGTGCTGCTGGCCGGGTGATACATGGGTGTGGTCTGGATGGGCGGGGCCTGGCTGACCTGAGTACCTTGGGTTGGGCTGTGGCTGTGGATGGTGGTCCTGTCTCTCAGGGGAAGGGGGTCCAGCATGATGGTTCTGAGGACCAAGATTGTGTTGCCCACCATAATAATGGTTATAAGTGCTTTGGGGACTTCCTCGACCAATTGCCTTGGGCTCACCTTTAGAAAGGGTCCCAGGTGACCTGTTCTCCCCTTCCCTGGAGTCTGTAGGGAGTGAAGAGGCTTGCTGAGGGGGAGGCTGCTGCTGCTGCTGTTGGTGCTGACTTGGTTGGTCTACAAAGTTTGCATATTGTTGCTGTGCTGATGGTTGTGAAGGAGGCTGTGAAGGGGCCTGTGAGGACAGTGTTTGCTGCTGTGATGTGGGAATCCCCGAGTGAGTGGTCTGAAACAGAGCACCATTCTATCATTATTGTTCATCACTATTCACTTACTTACCAAACACTTACTACACTTACTTACTGAATCAAACATCAGCGAGAGGTTATCCTTGCTTTCACTTGATTTGTTTCTTGGTACGTTAGTAAGTTCCTGATTTACTTGCATTGCAACCTCATGGAACACGACCTTCATCAACGTGACCTCCTACACTATTCCGTTGGTGGTTATGTGAAGGGGTTGTATGGGGGGAAGGACATGTATAGGAGGGGTAAGGGTATGTATAGGGGTAAGGGTATGTATGGGGGATAAGGGTATGGGGTGAAGGGGAAAGGATTGTATGGTGTGAAGGGGAAGGGGTTGTATGGGGTGAAGGGGAAGGGGAAGGGGTTGTATGGGGGGAAGGGGAAGGGAAAGGGGAAGGTGAAGGTGAAGGTGAAGGTGAAGGGGTTGTATGTTATGTTAGGTACAGGTTGCGCATCACTAATCCTTAGGACTGCCGGATTTTCAAAATTTCTGGATTATTGATATTTTGTCCCTCAACTCTATATGGTGTATATATTGTAACAGAAAATGACTACAGTTCTTTAAAGAAAGAAAATTAAACACAAATCAAAAGTAAATGAAATTTTAATGTTCAACAACTAAATAAAAGTTATACAGAATTTCAATTCATTACTGTACCCTCAAAAAAAAAAATGTAATAGCAGATGGGCTGTCAGATTTTAACAGTTACGGCAAATAAATGAGAAAAAATGCCTGTTTGCTGTCAGAAGCGTGAGCATACAACTGATTCTGGGTACAGTGCCATGAAAATATAAACGGCGCCTTCCAAAAAATGGCACGCCAACCCGGGAAATTTGAAACTGCACTCCAAAATTCATGCTGTAAAACTGATGGAACCAGAATATTGATTGCTGGATTAGTGATGGTCAACCTGTATTTGGTTGTCTTCTTGTGTGTGTACTGATAGATAGATAAATTCAATACAGCAAAAGTACATAAAAAAATCTATGATAAGGCACATAATCAATGTGAAAATATAATTACACAAGCTTTTGGAAACAATAAACAAAGAGACTAAACATTTTCGGACATGAGATAACACTAACAATTATCATTTATACAGAGAATTCTTACATAACAAGATCATATCTTTTTTTTATGCTATTGGAGAACTGGCAAAGGGTATATATATATATATATATATATATATATATATATATATATATATATATATATATATATATATATATATATATATATATATATATAATAATAATAATAATAATAATAATAATAAAAAAACAACAACAACAACAACAACTATAAAAGCCCACCAGTTCCCTAAAAAAATAAAGTAATAAAAAAAGTGAAGCCAAATTAAGATTACACATGTCTTGATACTCCTCTCTTAAGTGAGTTCAAGTTGTAGGAAGGTAGAAATACAGATTCAGGTAGAGATTTCCAGAGTTTAGCAGTAGCAGAGGCATAAATAGTATGAGATCTGGTGTTAGGAATGTCCATTAAAGTAAGTTAGTACCTGAGTCTGTCTAGCTGCGTCTTGGTGTTCAGACTCTTCGGTGGCAGCAGCATAAGGGTCGTACTGTTGCTGTCCTCCTTCCATCTTCACCTGCTGCTGAAACTGCTGCCACTGTTGCTCCAAGGACACCGGCCGCAGCTCCTGGTGGTTAGGTTGGCTGCCATAGTGGCTGGAAGGTGGATGGAGTGACTGCTGCTGCTGATGATGATCAGGTTTTTGTCCCTGCCAAACATAATATTGAACTTAAAACCTGAAATAACTTGTGAATGATTAAAGATGATTAATAATCCACCCCGAACTAGCCATCTATAGTTCTGCTAGGGTTAACGAGTGTTGCCACTCTCACCAAGGTGCCGTGAGCCAGGATCAAACTCACAACCTTATGATCATGACCCGACCATTGCACCACACAGCCACCCAGGCCTCTAACTTGTGAATGAACTTGTACAAATGCATTAAAGTGAATGATATATACAGAAGAAAACTGGGTAGTCATCACTACTAAGTTGTATGATTTTGGATAGGGAGTGGTTTAGTGGTTTAGTTAGTGCTTGTAAGAAGAGTGTGGAGCTCACCTGGTGACGAGGAGGCAGGTTGGTGAGAGGCACAGTGTTACCCATAATCCCTGGGGCTCCACCCGTCTGGAACTCTATCCGGCCGTGTGGGGCACTTTCTCCACCTCCTGCCATGCCCACGGGGGCATAGGCAACACCCATTGGTCGCTGCTGTTGTTGGGGAGGCACCTGAGCGTAGTGATGTGTGGCATTACTGGTGATGGGCGGGCCACTGTAGCCGTGGTCTGAAGGTAGATAGGCTGAACTAACAGGCTGTTCCACAGGGTGATGTGAGGCTGAGTACCCAGAGTGACCCATGGGCTGGGGAGGCACGGGACCCATGAAGGATGAGGGTGCCCCTGTCTGGGACACAGGGTGGTGTGGTTGCTGCTGCGGCTGCTGCTGTAAACTTGGCATGACTCCCGTCACCACAACGGGCTGACTCACATGCATTGGTCCTGAGGCAACACCTGGGTCCTGGGGCATGAGGAGGCCCACCCCTGAGGTAGTGGTCATGGTGTTCACTCCCGGGGTGAGCACAAAGGATACTGTGCCTGCATTAGCAGTGACAGCAGGAGGCAGGCCCAGGGCAGCAGGCGGGGGTATGCCTAGGGGCATGCTGGTGGTGGGGGGAGGAATGTTGGGGTTGACGTTGGGTGGGAAGGGTGTATCAGGGGCAGCATGGGGAGTGGCGTTGGTCAAGGGACTGGAGGTGCTGACAGTGTTCACCATGGATGGTGTTGAGTATGAACTTGTGGGTCCCATAGACCTGGCCAGGCTGGATGCAGGTGTTCCTCCCTCACTAAGGATGGGAGTCTGGTTGATGGCGAGGTGATTGGTGCCACCAGACACACCCATGGACTGAGGCACAGGCTGCTGCTGCTGCACCAAAGGGTTTGGTACACCTTGGGGGTCATGAAGGGGGGCGGGGTGAGTCTGGTGGCCGGCAGGAACAGGGGCCACCTGGGTGCCACCTGCCAGGGCCACCAGTCTGGGGCCATCAGGCATGTTGATGATTTGTGTTCCTGGGGGCAGCGTGACCAGCTGGGTGCCAGATGATGTGTGCACTAACTGCTGGTTGGCTACAGCCGTGGCACTTGACACGACTGGGGGAGCTGTTAGGTGTACAACCTGCTGGGGCAGAGACACTACAGTGGCTTGTAGTACTTCCTGCTGTGGCATCACCTCCTGGGACACTGGTGCCCCCGCAGGCTGAAGGTGAGAGGCCAGCACCGTGTGCATCACATTGGCACTCACCTGTGGCCCTCCCACCTGGCCCTGAATGGGCACCTGGGATGGAGGCATTTGTGGGTGGCCAACGTGAGGAGGTACAATTTGTGAGTGTGGAGGTACCTGAGGTGGAACCATTTGGGAATGAACCATTTGTGGAGGTGGAGCTTGTGGAGCTGAGAGCTGGTGTGGAGCAACTTGTACGGGAGCCAAGTGAGGCTGACCAATACTGCCACCGCCTAATGAAAACAAACAATACATTCAACAACAGAATACTGGCTTCTTGTGTCATTTAGTCTTCTTATTGGCAATTTAACAACCCAACAATCTGTTATATTATAGAAGTACAACATGTCAATAGTTTTAACATTTATACCATTGATGAACCAGCACATAATGTTGCATCACCACCACCTTTAGTTAAGTGTTACACTCTTACACTTACCTAAGGTGACGTCAGGCTGCTGCGGGGGAGGCTGGGTGAACAGAGGTGCTGACTGTTGAAGCTGTTGATGCTGCAGTTGTTGATGCTGCAGTTGTTGATGCTGCAGTTGTTGTTGGTGCTGTTGTTGTTGTTGCTGCTGTTGCTGCTGCTGCTGTTGTTGTTGTTGCTGTTGCTGCTGTTGTATCTCCTGCTGTACTTCAGACATCACAGTTTGGGCCAAGTTAACCACCAGGTCTTTGGCTTGGTTAAACTGTTCTTGGTTGTCATGCCTGAACAAAATAATAAATAAAATAAATAAATAAATAGAATAAATAAATAAAAATAATATAAATAAAATATAAAGTTTGTTTTGGTCACAACTATCAAGTTTGAGATTGAATGGACATTCATCTAACTGAAGGACAAAATAACTTCCTTCTTACAGGAGAAAATTGTAAATAGACATTTAAAAGAGGTATATATGAATGATTAAGCACAAAACTAATGGATTCATCTCATACAAAGTAATGTAATGATATTAATGTGAACACTGCTGCCCAGGGGCATATATTCAGGGTGTGTTAGGTGTGTGCCACACACCCTCAGCCAGAGAGAGACATGCATGATAGTTATAAATAAATTCAGCAGTAAGTGGGAAACGATATTTTTCTTATTGTTTTTAGCCCTGTTATAATATTTTGCACTATAGGTGTTCTGTAGAAGCACTGCACACCCAATAATCAATTGTATCATTATGTAGCCTAGTGCGTACGGTGGAGTGGGAGGGCAGACTGTTGATAATATGGAGCTGGGTGTGCGACCCTACAAATGCACACTGCTTGCGTTCGTTTTTGCTGCTGAAATTTTATATTGGCTAGAAGGTATAAAGTGTCTATGCCATTCATTATATGGGCATAATTAAGACTTGCAGGAATTATAATATAGTATTTATTATGAAACCAAATGTTATTAAGTCACTCAATCAGAAATAAAGATTGAGTACAACCTAAGTCATGGACTCTTACTGATGAAACAACGGAAGTAAGTTGAGTTGCCAAGTTATACTAACTCAGTTTCATTGATGCCAGTGTCGAGGGAGCACGTGCATTTCCCTTGACTTCTAGCTATTTGACAGTAGTTGTGACTTGTGAGTATATTGTAATTATTATTGTGTTGCGGTGTGTTTGCATCTTGATGATGGCGTTACCATGGCGATGGGAAAAGAGGGGAGATGGGAGTGAATGTGACAGCCTCCTGCTACTACGCTGGTATTCTTAAAAAAATCTTTCCCTTGAAAAGCGGCTACGCTGGTATAGACGGTATTTGTGGTCATGTGACTGGTATTAAAGTGGCTCATATGACTGTGGTGTAATAGTGGGTGATAAGACAGTGTTACAGGTGGTGGACAGTGGACACATGTTGTGGTGTTGTAGTTGTAATAAATTTAATTTTTCTAAATTTACACATAATTTGCTTTATTTTCCAACTAACAGTATGAATAATTATAAAATTGTAATTTCACACACACATACACACCAGTAATTAGGTATATGTTAGTTATGGACAGAATCACTGTTCAGCACACCCAGTGACAGAAACCACCATACGCCACTGCTGCTGCCACAACCATTGTTAAAGTACAGTGGAGTCCGCGATAATGGAAATAATTTGTTCCAATGTAGCATTCATTTTGGTGACTGAAGAACGTATGGGAAAAAATTAATTGGTTCCAGAGAACCAGAAATAATATAAAAAATTCCACAATTTTTGAAAAAAATACATCAAAATGAGCACATTTGCACTACATGGGAGATCACACAACAAATATATAGATCCATGGCTAGTGAAGTGGTTTGTGAGGGTAAAAAATATAAGAACATTGGGCGGGGAGGCAGCCAGTCACCTGATTCACTGGGTTCACAACCACTCTGAACCAGGTGATGCCTGTTGAAACCTTTGCTTCCATGTCTTTCAGTATGGAAAAAATTGTACTTTTTGGTTTACCATACATGCTACACAAATACGAAAGTGTAGCACCTTGTTTGTGTTTCTCAATAATC
The DNA here is from genome assembly GCA_029783475.1 of Metacarcinus magister. Taxonomy (NCBI): domain Eukaryota; kingdom Metazoa; phylum Arthropoda; class Malacostraca; order Decapoda; family Cancridae; genus Metacarcinus; species Metacarcinus magister. The sequence continues at coordinate 46,005 of JAPQNM010002263.1, read as the reverse complement.
TCCTTTTTCATTGCCACTGTGATGGCCTGCCTATGCTTTTTCTTCTTCTCAGTCTCCTCACGGTCCATGGTTAGTGGAGGGCTTGGTGAAGGGCAGAAATATAAGAAAATATGTAACTGCAGGCTACCAGGTGTGCCACTACGCGCCAAACTGAATGTTTAGGTCGTTAGTTCATGGAGAGTGGCGCTGGTGGCGGACAGGTGAGCAGCGGCTTCTGCACGTGGCGCGTGTGATATGCCAGTTTTAGTTCGTTATTCTGATTAGATTTTTATTAAAATTTTAGTGCCTTAAGGCATTTTTACGTTAAAATGACCGTGGGATGTCGGGGGATCCACTGTATTGGGTTCCAGTAGTGGATGATTTACAATGGGTTGTATGAGATGAAATGGTTCTCCGGCCTTACAACAAAAGTACATGTTAATGGTAATAAAGGCAAACAAAACCTTCACTTTATATGTATGTACTTACTCTAGATAGAAGTGTAGTGGGTCCTGTGCCTCCTGTCCTGTAGCATTCTCATGGTATCCTGAGCCAATGCCTCGGATGGAGATTGCCACTCCAGTCTCTTCCTGAATGTAACGCAAGTTCATTCCACTCTCACCAATGAGTCGTGCTTGAATGTCAGTGGGATTCAGGCCAATATTGACAGGTAGAAATACTTTCTCTCTAAATATCTGCAATGTCAAACATTTTATTTAGAAAATAAAAAATTTGTGCAAATACTATAATCACAAAATAGATTGCATCATCCTCTATGCGGAGGCGGTGGTACAGTGGTCTAGTGTTCGGTTATGTGAACCTAGGGTCCCGGGGTCGATCCCCTGATATTCGCTGGCCACTTTTCATTATTTGGTATTACCGCCGAGTGGCCAAAGACTACCCAAATTTTTTATTTATTATTTTTTTTTTTTATCTTTTACCCATGGCGCCGGTAGGCTTCAGGGAGACCTTAGAGGGTTGGCCTCCACCCGTTAGTAGCGCGAGTTAGATTTTTTTTAAGTGACGGCTTGTTTTTTCTTATCGATAGGCTCATGCTGCCAGCGGAAGCTCCTCGCGCATATAACACTGCAGTCCCGGCGAGGATGGTGTTATGGCAGCATGTGGGTGATCTTAGGCCACTCGGCGGTAGTAACGAAGAAAAGTGGCCAGCCCGTGCCGAGGCTCGAACGCAGGACCCTGAGCTGGTATGCCCGACTGCTAGCCACTAGACCACTGACTCTCATACTGTCCTCAGACGGGACTTACAATGCTTATATGCATCTGAGGCTTTAGCAACGATTAGCCTCTCTAGTTCTCAACAGAATGTAAAACATTTGAGGCGTCACTATAAAAAAATCTAAAACCCATGCTAAATAACAGAGTCCATCTGTGCCTCCATAAAAGCCTACTGGCGCCAACGGTTCATGATATATATATATATATATATAAAATAATAATAATAATAATAATAAAAAAAAAAATAAATAAATAAAAAAAATAAATAAATAAATAAAATCCATCTGATTATATGTAGTACATATTACCACATGATCTATATTTATAAGTACAATGGATTCCCTACCTATATATGGTTACAAAGAAATATAAGGATACAAGTCTGTAGTACAATTTTCTGTCCTCCAATAGGGCAGTAATATAACTTTGATGAATCAACTTGTACATAAGGTTTATGTAATGAGAATTTAAGACATGGTGATGATCCTTATAGAAGGATATAATGCATGATCTGGGACTCACTGTATTCCAGATGCATTTTGTTCATCACTCACATTAGTCACTGGAGGCGGAGGCTGAGCCTGGGAGGGTGGAGGGGGAGCAGACATGTCTGGTCTTTGTGGTCTAAACACTAATGGTCGAGGGCCGCGAGGACCACTGCCGGGTCTGGGTCCCATGAGGCCAGGAGCTGGGTTGGGTCTAGGTCCTCTTGGTCGTTGCATGCCGTGACCCTTGCGGTGACTGTGCTCCATGATGATGTGTGTGATGCGACCTACTGCAACTGGAGAGTAACAACATTGGTGCTATTTATCAGCATGACCCAGTTAGTGTTGACTCCAAGTTAGTAATTGATGGTAATAATGTGATGAACAAACACGTTACTCAATAGCCTTACCTTTGACATCTTGGTGGTTCACTGCTTGGATGTGAAGGTAAAGGGGACGGTCACTTGGGTTTTTGGTGGGATTCTTGCGTTCCTCCTGATTCATGTAGCGGCCCCGAGTTGACACTGCTGCACCCGACATCTGAGGAACAACAACAACACATGGCAGGGTAACAAGTCACAAATGTTCACCTTTCAAACTGTCAAAGGTGTCGCTGTATACCCTGAGGTTTGAACACTTTTATTAAAGCACAAAATTATAAGTCAAATTAAAGGCCAAGTATAAACTAGTAACATAGTTCATACAGATTGCCTTACCTCACAAACAACAACACATATTGATTAGTTATTAAAAAAATTGTCAACTTATATGCTATGGTCACTTGTAGTGTGCACTAATAAATCCAATAAGTTACCTTGCTAATTTCCTCTTGAGTCGATGAACGAGTGAGAAAGTTTCTGGCACTCATGGGGGCATCATTGATGACGACCTCTTCAATGAAGAGATCATTGGATTTGCTATTCTTTGTTCTGTTCTTGTTGAGCTCTGAGAGCTTCAGCTGACCTGAAGCTACCAACATGGCATTAACCTGGAAAACAAATATTGGATCATTCTTTTAAATATTAAAGCAACAACTTTGTTTTCATGCCCATTGTAACTATAACTAGGTGAAGGGTGAGGCTCGAGGAGGAGCCACCATTTGTGTGTGTCCATACACTTCATGTGTACACACACTAACTCTCACTCCACCACCCTGTATAACTCTCAAGTACAGCCTGTCTGTCTGTATACCAGGCTGTTATCCCCTAAAGCAGGGTAGCCAACACAACACCTCTGCACCTTGTCTTTTCGTAAGAGTAGTATATAGAGGAGGGGCTTCCCTGACCCCTTGCTTTGTCCCTTTGGTCGACTATTAAGAGTTACGATGGTAGAATTTCTGTAGCCCTGCCACATGTACAGTAACACCTCAAAAATAAGCATTTTAAAAAATGGATTAAATAAATTAATTGATTAAATCTTTCTGGCCATGGATGTACTAAACATGTACTCACACATGCAGACTGACTTTCAAAGATGTTTCAAATTATGAACAAAAACCACACTAGGAATGTCATGTGCACATCAAAGGGAATTGTATACTTTCTTTGATATTCATTCTTTGATATCACCGCCGAGTGGCCAAAGACTACCCAAATTGCTGCCATACTGTCCTCAGACGGGACTTACAATTTATATGCGTCTGAGGCTGTAGTAGCAATTAGCCTCGCACGTTCTCAACATATTCAAGAGAGACTGTAAACATTTGAGGCGTCACTGTAAAAATTCTGAAAACCTACGCCAAATAACAGGCAAGGCAAGTCCATCTGTGCCTCCATAAGCCTACTGGCACCAACGGTTAATGATATATATATATATATATATGAAAAAAAAAACTTTGAATGTCATGTACACATCAAAGGGAACTACATACTTTGAAGGGGACAGTGGATTAAATAAAAAAATTAAAAATTTCTCTTTTGAATGACTATTTGAATGACATGAAAACTCACATTGCACATACTTACTGGAAGGCATCCCTCACAAAAAAAAAAAATATTGTAGATACGTAAATGTAGGGTAAAAGTGCAGAATAAGGCCTTCTGCCCTTTCTTTTTTCTCTCCTTCCTTACATACTATACATAGTGTACTCAACACATCTGTGAAGGTTTCAGGCGGGGGGCACCATTATTTACCTCGCAAAACGCCTTTGAAGTTATGTTAGGTTGGTTAGGTTAAGGTTGTTAGGCTAAGTTACGATTATGTTATGGTTAGGTTCGGTTATATAAAAGGTTTACATTTTATTACCCAAAAGTTAATTTTTTTTCTGGATTTGGGTAATAAAATGTAAAAATCTTATATAACCGAACCTAACCTAACTTAACCTAACCATTACAAAACCGTAACCTAACCTAACAACCTTAACCTAACCATAACTTAACCTAACCTAACCAACCTAACCTAACCTAACCAACCTAACATAACATAACCTAACATAACTTCAAAGACGTTTTGCGAGGTAAATAATGGTGCCCCCCGCCTGAAACCTTCACAAATGTGTTGAGTACACTATGTATAGTATGTAGGGAAGGAGAGGAAAAAAGAAAGGGCAGAAGGCCTTATTCTGCACTTTTACCAAATGTAGTTATATGTAATAGAGGAATGTACTGTATATTTCTGGAATTAACTCACTTTTGCAGCTGCTTCTTGGGCAGCTTTTAGACTTGCAGCTGATCCTGTTTCCTTCATGCTCAGCTGCACACATGGAGAGACAACCTAAGCTGAGGTGTGGTGTGGTTCTTCATGTGCAGCAGTGTGGGTAGCCTCTGACAACACACAAACACATTAACACATATCCACTTCAAATACCTGCTCTGTTCACAAAGGTAAGGTAAGTCACCAAGGTAAGGTCAGGTAAGGTAAGGTCAGGTTATCACCACTGATGTACAAAATACATGTTTGTAAATCACCATGATTATGACAAGAACATGATTAGGTTTTGTTTGCATAATAAAACATGAAACAAGTAGATGTGTTATTATCACTCATTACTCTCATTTTATATCCTAACGTATTTCACACAAAACAAATTAAGTATATTTTGTCAATATGAGCACACACATATAGTAATGATACTTAAAAATCAATGCAAATATAACTTTGTGGTGTGTGTGTGTGTGTGGTACCAGGACCAATGATAACATACACAGCAGCCATGTATGTGTATATCACCTGTCAATCCACACCGTCATAATTAAACACCACCACAACACGACTCAACCTTAAACAAATGCATAATAATCACGTGAAAAGTACACTGCTGTCACCATCGTTTCGACACAACACAACACCTTCCCTTCCATAACACACAACACCTTCACATTAACAACACTATACTTGCAACTGGTGTGTGGTTCTAACCTTTCTTGAAGTATGAGCAAGGCTTCCCCGCGTGGGTAAAGCCTACAAGGGCCTAGGCATGGGGTGAAGGCCGCCACTATGTGACGCTGACCGTGTTTTCGTCCTTGTTAAATATAAGTATAAGGTGTAAGGTGGCAGGCAAGGCGCACCACAGGCGGTCAGGCGTCAAGGCGTCTATACACACACACACACACACGCACATACACACACATACATAAACACAAACACGTGTACACATCTATATATTACACTTTAAAAGAATATATTTATACTTCAAAATAATGATAATAAATCAAAACGTACAGGTGTGTTGGCAGTGCAAGTAATGATTCTTTACAATAGTATAATGCGTAGACAACACGATCAAAATGATCAAATGTAAAAAGACTTAAATCCTACAAACACTTGTCATTCTTTTTACCATTCAATAGCATCTGATATCTTATTTGAGATTGATTAAATCTGCTCATGCTTGTTTAATTAATGTGCTTGCATTCTTCACAGGCTACAATAATATACATTTTGATAAATCACATTCCTTCTCTTTACCATTGTATTGCACTTGTTCAAAATATCCATGAACACGAGCCCCTCAGTGTATGGAGACTGGACTCATGCCAGAAAGACGTATTAACCACATTACCTTAACGCTTACTCATGGATAAAACTTTGCATAACGTCGTAAAAATGGATAATTAATACATAACAATTGTTAGTTACATCTTACCGTGATGCAGTGTACCACAATTAATTCCTTCCAACACAAACTTGACTTTCATCTCCAACAAGGTTAAGAAGACCCTGCTTTGGTGTGTGTTGGGGGGGTGGGGGTGGGGGGGTGGCTTCTGTAGTGGTGAGCTCGTGACCTAAACTCATAAAGGTCACGAGTTTCATCTTGGCTCACGGCAGCTTCTTGGTGAGAGGGGCAGCGCGCTCTCCCAGTAACACTAGAATAACTTTATAATCTATATGCTAACTAGTACTGGGCGATTATTTGATAACTTTATTATTTTTTTATATGACCAATAATGTCTATTGCTACCTGTTCGATTAAGTTGTTTATGACTTCATTTAGCTTTTAATTGTGTTTGCTTTAAATAGCGTTAAGGACAGACCACCTAGTTTGGACTCTAATGTCTGTGTGGTAATTCTCTATGTCAGTGGTACTCAAAGTGGGTCCGCGGCACTTTGATAGGGGGTCCGCGAAATCTGGAGCAAAATTATAGTCTCTCAGATCTTAGCAGAGCTTTCTGGTGGGACAGAATCCAGTATTCCCATGGGTCCAACGCTGCCATATCTCCTTCGCTCTGATTGGCTGGTGAGTGACCTGAGCCGAGGCCTACGTGAGAGAGCCTTGCCTGAGCGCGTGACACGTGTAATTCACTGTACAGTCTGCTGCTGGTCTCTCGAGACAGCTGGCCGTCCCCCTATGGAAAGAGCTCAGAGCTCATACTGACCAATCTTTGGGTTAGACCGAGACCACTCACACAACACACCGGGACAACAAGGTCACAACTCCTCGATTTACATCCCGTACCTACTCACTGCTAGGTGAACAGGGGCTACACGTGAAAGGAGACACACCCAAATCATCTCCGTCCGCCCAGGGGATCGAACCCTTGCCCCCTCAGTTGTGAGCTGAGTGCGCTAACCACTACGCTAGCGGACCGTGTGTGTGTGTGTGTGTGTGTGTTATGCTTTCTAATTCCCTATGTTGTTTTCTTATCTCTCTCTCTCTCTCTCTCTCTTCTTTGTTAATCCTTCCTTCTTTTACTTCGTACACTTTGTGTGTGTGTGTGTGTGTGTGTGTGTGTGTGTGTGTGTGTGTGTGTGTACGCGCTTGAAAGATGACCTGTCCTGAGGTTGAAAAATGAGTGCTGCCGTTTGATGGGAGTTTACAATATTTATTTCATATAGGAAATACCTCATTTTAATGCTATATTCCTTCATATTGTATTTAGAACACAGTTATTGCAACATTTACCTTAAAAAGAACTACGGTGAACGTTGATAAAAGTGATAACGTTTTCCAAGCAACACTGTTAAAAAGGTATGCCGCGCTTCGATATTCATATGAATATCGTAAGCGTAGAACGGTAACTTTTCTTTTATACATGATTTTTTTATATTTTATGTTGCATGGATTTTCGTTAGAGTATTCTATATGCCTTTTACTTATGTACATCAAGTTGTAACTGGCTAGTTCACGTACACATGGCAGCGTTGGACCCATGGGAAGACTGGATTCTGTCCCACCAGAAAGCTCTGCTAAGATCTGTAGGACTATAGTAGTATATGCAGCCGATTTTCGTGAGAGCTATCTGGCAACACTGGTTAAATGTCATTATGTCAACCACTTTGAACCACCGTCAGGGTATGTACATCCAGCGGCCGTCAGGAGCTTATGTATCATGAATCATCGGGTAAAAAAAAACTTAATTATCAGATAGGGATAGGCTATTATAAGTACTGTTACAGGGTTCCATACTGTGTTAAAGTTTTTTGCCAAGCCTAGGAGTGGAAGAAGGTCTTGAATGGGATCACTGACATGTTCCCACAACTCACGGAGTTTTCGGACACAAACAACTATCAGTCGAGTTGGTAAAAGTCACAGCTGCTGTCATCTTACCGCACTGAATGAACATTTCAATTGGTACTTCACTGATGTTGACACAGATGCCTGGGACTGGGTTCGGAATCCTTTTGTTGCCCATTCATCAGCACGTGGTCTCAGTGCAAAGGAAAAACTGTTGGAGCTGTCATGCGATGGGACCCAGAGGATCCGATTCTGACAAAGTCCATGTATAAACTTTTGGCCTTCTGTTAGAGAGGAGTATCCTGAACTCTTTGCTGCAGCTTCGAAGGTTTTGCTTCCTTTTCCAACTACTTATTTCTGCGAGGCATCTTTCTCAGCTCTGACAGTAATGAAAACCAAGTACAGGGCTCCAATGCATGTGTAAGATGACCTAAGAGTATGCCTCTCGTCCATCCCTCCAAGAATAAAGAAGCTGTGCACTGAGAGAGGCCCATCCTTCCCATTAATACTGAAAAAAAAGACATTTGATATTGATGAGAATGAGGGAGAGAGAATTTCTGGATTTTCATGCCGTTTTCCAAATAGATATATGTTTGATTTCTTTATTTTAATTGTTGTGTTCATGTGCACCAATACAACCAATTCAACTGTTGTCACTGGTAGTGAGAGACTACTTAGTACATGTGAAGGAAGTTTTTTTTTTTTTATTGTACATTTTTATTTGAATTTTTGTCTAATACATTTATTTTGCTGTCAACTGAGAGACAGGCCCACCCCTCCCATTAATATTGAGCAAAAGACATTTGATATTGATGAGGGGGAGGGAGAGAGAATTTCTGGATTTTCATGTCGTTTCCCAAATAGATATATGTTTATTTTTTTCATTTTGATAGTTATGTGTGTTCATGTGCAGAGAGATTTGAAAAGCCTCACCAACCAGCTTTAGCTTTCATCTTCTTTTACTGACCAACCTGGTGAACAAACCATCAACTTTGCTATCTTTCATGACCTAGGGCTAATTTCACAGTCGCTTCGTATTGTTCAGATCGTTACCAATGAGCAGCGATCTCCACCACCATCAGCAAATCCAATTTCACAGTCGTCTTTCGCGGTGTTGTTTGTTTGAAACCATACCAGAGATTGGAACCTTTGGTAACGCAGGCTTGGGAGCTGGGGGACCTCCCCAATGGAGCTTAACAAAGCAATTTTTTAGCAAATAACACAAATTCTTATCCCCATATAGTTATATTACTTTCTGAAAAATATGTGAACAATTATTTAACAATACAACAACATGTTGTAGGGGTATAATGATAATATGAATTTTTTTTTAAAGAATTTGGATGGCGGCGTGAACGCACCAGTCAACGAGGGAGAGAACAAAATCATTTTCGGAAAACAGTATCCTCTTATTTTCAAGACAAAACTATATTATTCTGATAGATTTCGATGTATTTTGAATTAATATGATAACCGTTTTTCGGCAAAAGGATCAAACCAAAAATAAATCAAACCTAATCTAACCTAACGTCCTAACCGGGGGAGTCGCCCGCTAGACCCCATAATCATTTAAATTTTAATATTACGGTTATTTCTTAATTTGCTTATCTAGTTCAACTATCTAAATACTCAGAAAGATGAAAGATTTACACGATGAAATAGATAAGGATGTCTGGAAGATGCTATTTACCGAAATACTGAGAAAAATAGTAGTTGAGTTGATTTATTAATGTGGCAGTTATATCAGCATCAGGAAACCAGTGCAGGCTGTGAACAACCTTCAAGGTAGTAAATAAGAATAAAATTCTTATAGCTTTTCCTGGTATTATTATTGGTCCTTTTAGTTCCATTTGTTATCAAAGACCTTTACATACCTATAAAGTAGAGGAGAATAGGTTAGGTTATAAAGTAGAGGAGAATAGGTTAGGTTATAAAGTAGAGGAGAATAGGTTAGGTTATAAAGTAGAGGAGAATAGGTTAGGTTATAAAGTAGAGGAGAATAGGTTAGGTTATTAAGTAGAGGAGAATAGGTTAGGTTATAAAGTAGAGGAGAATAGGTTAGGTTGTAAAGTAGAGGAGAATAGGTTAGGTTATAAAGTAGAGGACAATAGGTTAGGTTATAAAGTAGAGGATAATAGGTTAGGTTATAAAGTAGAGGAGAATAGGTTAGGTTAAGTTATGAATGTCTGTTTTGGGTTGAAATTTTAGCACAACTCAGATACGATATTATATATATTTCATTAATTAAACTGGTACATTCAAGTAAAGTTAGGAAAGTAAAGAAACAAATGAATTATATGAAATAAATATGTTTATACTTAACCCTATTTCCATATTTCAAATTAATTAAATATATATAGCCTTTCTCTTAGATATGCTTTTAATGAAGCATGACTAGTAAAACAAATATTTCCATGTTACAAAATAATATATATCTTCTTTCTCTTAACATATAAATATTAAATTTAATGCCTTCACAGTGTTCAAATATTTTTTATTATGATTTTGTCGCCTGTCTTCCGCTCAGCTGATGCAATAATTACATTTCCCGCTGCTCCGGCATACCAACATTGCAAAATCAGAGGTCTTCGTTTTGTTATGATCGTCATCAGGTTGGGGATTGCCGATACCACGAAAACAACGACTGTGAAATCGGATTGAGGTGTAGGTAATGATTCTTACCAGGTTGGTAAGGCTTGTGGTTAAGAACGTTACCAGACGACTGTGAAATCAGCCCCTAAAGTACATGGCTCCCATGCCCGAACGCTGACCACTACACCACCGCACCACTACACCAAACTTGGTGCAATCCTGTTAAAATACAGATAGATAAGAACAATCCTATAAAAACACACACTACAGGCCCTCAAACACCACCTAAGATCAGTTTAGAGAAGCGATCAACAAAATGGAACCAGTGCTAGTAATCCTCCCTACACTAACCACTCTACTCACCATCATGGGAACATTCATTCAACCTTACAAACTTGCAGGTGGAAATGTGAGGTTAATGGACGTTTAGTTTCATTTGTTACTACAGCTTGTTGAGGTTAAAATGACGAGATTACTGGAATTATTGAAAAAGAATTACTGATGTTCCCATATTACATCATCTTGGTGAACACACACACACCCACACCCACACCCACCCACCCACCCACGCACGCACGCACACGCACTGTTTGGTAGCTCAGTAGTAATGTCTCAGCCTGTCACTCAGCACTCAAAGTGCAAGGTTTCACTGATAACTAATCAGTTATTATCCTCCTTGAGCAAGAGTATGGGATGTGTGGTGTGTGAAAGGTCACAGCCTTAACTATACATCGGGCTATAATGAGCTGCAAGCTCTCTCCAGGAGGGTAATTGCAGTACATACAACACCAAACAAGGAAAATAAACTGTTTGGCAGAGAATCTGATTCCTCCAGCCGTGCAAGTGTTCCTCCAGCCATCATTGTCTCGTGAATCAGACGTAAAAAGCCAGACAAATGAGATCATGGAGCGTGATGAGCCGGTGGGTGTGCAGGATATCTTGTCAGTATACAGGTCATTGAGCAGCTCCTCATCTACGAGGACTACTTATTTTACTATCTGGACTCAAGATCCACAAACATTACATACATGAATTAATTAACTAGTGAAAATGTTGATAGGAATTGATGAATACCGTTATCCATCATCACGCTGGGAGGCGGCAAGTCATGAGGGTCACTGTGAGGAGGGTGGTCACCTTTGTGGTTGATCTCCGATGAAAAGTGATCCATTATGGAAGGTGCCAGAGGGAGCGGTGTGTTCGGAGGATGAAGGAGAGGCGAGCGTCGGTGGTGAGGTTAGGAAAGAAGGTGAGGTCGGTGAGCAGCTCCACGTCTTTCACCCTGGCAGTGTTGAGACTAGCAAAGGTCGTGCTGCCCTCACTCTGCCGGCACGTATCACTCAATTCATATTGATACATAGATAGATAGTCATTGATTAATGTTAAATTACCACTGGCTATTATAAAAGATAAAAAAACTATTATTACTAATAATATTAGTACCTTTACTACTACTACTACTACTACTATTACTACTACTACTTTTACTTTTACTGTTACAAGAGCTACTGCTACTATAGTCTGACAGATCTTAGACTGCGCATAGGGTGTGGCCATGATGGGAATTACCCTTGGTACACTGGTGCCACGTGTCGAGATTTGCGCGCAAATTCAAAATGAATTTCGTATTTAAAAAAATTTAAAAGAGGCATCTGGCAACCTCCGGGTGCGGACTCACACACACACACACGCACACACACACTCTCTCTCACTCTCACTTTCACTCTCTCTCTCTCTCTCTCTCTCTCTCTCTCTCATTGAATGTGATTTATTATGTTGTAATATAGAAATCGTGTTATTTTATTATGCGATGAATTTGGTTTTATATGTACATATTATATATAGCTGACTTTATTTCCACACCACCTTTGAGGTAAAAGAATTGGCGCTTTTTTTTTTTAAAGAGGTATCTCCGTTAGGCCTATTCCTCTGCATCTTGGATTGATGACTTATGATGAATCCTCATCAGAAGATGTGAAACAGATGACGAAAGAATCGATTAATTTGTCAATCACGCCATCTCTCGCTGTATCATCTGACTGCAGTTTTTGTGCGTGCTTGACAGCATTTGTCCAGTTTTCCTGTGTAACCTGTTGTAAGGAGTCTTGTATAAGTGGCTTTAGATCGGCAATCTTAAATGTGTTTCTTTTCGAGACGTAGCCTTTAACTTAACTTAACTATAAGTGAGACTGACCATATAGTCTGCAGGTGGGAAGGTCATATGGTGAGGTCAGGTCAAGGCCGCGAGCGTGTCTTGGAGTATTTCCACAACTAGGATTTCAATGTATTTTTTTTTCTTACTTATTTCAGCTTATTTAATCTTACTTTCCTTCACGATATCATCTAAATACAATTGTTAAACTGCTTATCCATCCCAAAACGAAAGGGAAGTTCATTAATAGGTACTGCTTTTTATTAGCAACACTGTAAAATATGTATGCCACGTTTCTTTATATGTTTATATATATCTTATCCATTATAAGTTTACTGTTTCTACATACATTATAATACTATGAATAAACGTGTATGCATATTTCCTGATCATGTCTGCCATGGTTTTACTTATATTGAAACATTTCTACAATGTGGATTAAAAGACACGTGGCAGGCCTGTAAAAGGGTAATTCCCGACTCTTTCCGCTCGCCACCAGCAGCCTAAGCTCTGTCTGACTATACTACTACTACTACTACTATTACTACTACTGTTATTACTACTACTACTACAGAGCATAGTATCAGCACCACCACCACTAGTACTTACAACAGCTGTCCACGAATATTGGGTCTGTGGGTAGACAAAGGCGAGAGCATCCAGGCGGGCAGGGTCACAGCTGGTCAGGAAGGTCACCTTGTCCAAACAGCGGGTCACTACCATGAAAAGGTCACTTGGTATGCGCAAAGACCTGAAGAAAAATACAAACATTAATTACAGGTGTGGAGTGACACACAGGTTAGTCCTCCCAATGTGTTCTCACTTGACCTTGACAACTTTGTAAACCTAGAGAAAAGTTCAGTATGAAAGTAAAGTATCTCTCTCTCTCTCTCTCTCTCTCTCTCTCTCTCTCTCTCTCTCTCTCTCTCTCTCTCCTCTCAATATAAAAGACTGTGGAATCCCCATCTTGGGATGGAATTATATTCATACTAATACTACTAAAACTACTGCTATTAGTACTACTATTACTTTTTCACACAGTCATCACCATCATGACAGTTATGCCACCTTGACACTTGCACGAATTTTGTCCCCGCACTGGCACGCAATATTGCGTGCCAATGAGTAAATTCGTCGTAAACTGTAGTGAAGTGTGCGTAAAAACTGTGCGGGGTTGCGTGCCAGTGCGCAAAGAAAATTTTGAAATGTTCAAAATTTTCGCCACGCATAATTTTCGTGCCACTTGCGTGAACTAGACGTGAACATTGCGCAATCTATCCGCAAACACTGCGGGCATTGCGCAACCTATTCGCAAACACTGTGGAGAAGTGCGTGTCAATTTCTGGCCAGGGTGCGCATTGGCACGCAGTGATACGCATTGGCCCGCCTAGATCACGAACTGTTTACAACATGGTTGCGACAACAAGATTGCGCAACGTTCACGCGTTCTAACTTGTCGTGAAGTGGGAGGAGCTGGGCTTGTGTCATGGCCACATAAACGTGGTCATGCTACGAGGAGTTCCCGCATAGTTTGCGCACTGCACGAACACTTAACACACGCCACGATCTCGTCACTCATTGGTCACGCCTACATCACGTGGTGTTCACGCACCAATCAGCGACGACCGCGCACTCGCCACACATGCTGCGTGGCCCACGCCATTATAATTGTAATAGAATGATCCAGCTTTGGGTGGCTTCTTCATAGCAACATGCTTGCCGTCCACAGCCCCCAAACAGTTGTGGTAGTTCGTTCCATCTGGAACTAAAACCTTCAGCAACCTCCTTCCATTCCTCTTCAGTTTTGTGGCACCTGAGTACTTCGTCCTTGTAGACCTCAATGATGACTTCTCAGACCTCTGGTAAGAACTTGCAGATTGTACTAACTTCAACTCTGAAGCTGTACTGTAGACTTGGATACGAATTTCCTGTAGCTAAGAAGCGAAGGGTGTTTGCCAGCTTGAACCCACGTCCAGCGGTTCTCTCATGAATGTGGTCTTCTTCTCAAGATGAAGAGTTAACTTCTCCACCATCTCTTGGAACAAGTCTGGAGTAATTCTCAGGTAATTTCTGTAGCCTCTTGGATCTTCCTTGTGAAGTTTTGTCAATAACTGATCGTAATGTCCAAAGTAATGTCTTCTGGTCAACCATTCCCTCACCCACACTGTGTTTGCTTTCCTTTTTCTAGTTGGGGTTATTTCTTCTTTGGCCTGCTCTTTCTTCCTTTTCTCCTGGTCTTCAAGAAGTAATAGTGCTGCAGCTGAGAGATAATATAAACACGTTCTCTTGTGTGCGATAAGAGCTTCTCTGACATTCACCATCTTGTCGGGTCCACAACATATCGAGGAATGAATGAAGGTAATAATATGTATGTGATGCCTGCTATTTATATAGCGTGGCATCAAGCGGGACAAAGCGGGACCAAATAATGCCACGAATGCTTCACGCATGCGCGAACTGGTTGGGGCAATGCATGCCCATGTGGGAACAATGCACGTCATGCGTACCATGTCGTACACTATACGTAAACAATGCGCCAACAATACTTGACCGGGGCGTAAACCAGTCGTGTGATAGCGTGCCATTGCATGCCAATGTGCACCATTTTCTGTCACGCATTGCGTGCCAAGTGCGTAACTTATGCGTAAACATGACGCGAACAGTGCGCAAACTAGACTCACGTTTATTTATTTATTTATTTTTTTGGCATGCATTGCCACGACGAATTGCGTGCCAGTGCGGGGACAAAATTCGTGCAAGTGTCAAGGTGGCATTAGTGTTGTGAGTGAGTGAGTGAGTGAGTGAGTGAGTCGTACCGTGTGCCATTGAGAGGGTCGAGTCGGCCGTCATCGTCGTTGTCAAACACAGGGCCGAGCACCACATTGAGTGGGCCGTGCAGTGTCAACCAGCCACTCAACAGTTCCTTAGTGAGGTGGTTCCATCGCTGTGCCACACCGCTGCCCTGCCCAGGCTGTGTGATGCCCACGGCGTTGGTGATGTAGTACGCTTCCTCGGGGACTTCGGAAGAACCAAAATCTGTGCCGTGCCAAAGAACAGAGGGTGTGATGAGTAAGCAGGAAAGTGTTACCAATGCTATGATATTATGAAACCAAGATGTTATGAAAATAAAAATAATGTCAACCCAAGCAATATAAACAACAAGATCGCTTGATGTGTTTTCTGGCGGTGTTTGGGTATCCTAGACACACACTTGCATACAAATGTGGTGAGTGGCAGCAACCTTTACTCACGGGGAGGAAAGAGTGGCGTTATGGTAACGTTCTTGTAGGTGTTGTAGTCGGAGCAGGTGGCCACGTGATCAGGGGGAAGGCGCGGGTCGGCTATCCAGGGTGTGGTCTGGGGTGTGGTGAGGACAGAGTCACCCTTGATCGTGAAGCTCGTCCACAGTGGCGTCTTCAGGTGTTGAGAGTAACCTGTGAGGGAGTAACACAGAGAAATGTTCCCTCCACCACATCACAACACAATGCACATCGCTGCAACATAGCATCTGGGAAGGCAAATGTTGAGCATCTTTTCAATCACCAACATCTTGATCACCACTGAGAACAATAATATTATCTCAGAGTATTACATATTAATTTCTGTCAATTAAGGAAGTCATGGTTAGGTTAGGGAGCGAAATAAACCCAAGTAGATGTGACCAGTGAACAAATACCTGTTACGTGAGTGTCGTGGAGGAGGAGGACAGGAGCAGACACTCTGCCAGATGTGGAAGGAGGTCCCCAAGGAAGGTTTTCAGATATAATGTCGACTGTTGTTTGTTCACGTGCCTGCCATATAAAACCTTCCATTGACTCATAGCCATTCAACATTTACTAGGTCACACACTAAGCCAAGCCTTCCTAAGTATCATGTAACACAACCTTCAATGCTTCCTCTCCGGAGTCTCACCAACACGTAATTGACATGCAGACGTGAGCTGACACCAATGTTTAACTGATATGCATGGAATAAATTTGTTTGCATTATCAAAGTACGGTAATCCTGCTTACATATATTTGCTTTTATTAGATGAACTAGCTATTTGTGCATTTGACAAATGTGCATACTATATTTCACTTGTAATAATTTATAAATCTTTATATTGCAAACTTTGGAAGTTATGTATATTTGTATTTTAGGGTTTACCTTAACTGTCACATAACACTTCCTCTCACAGTTTTATTTTTTTTAACCTACCAGAAACACAGTAACTTTACACAGTACCTTACTGTATTGATAACTCCTTTGCACTCATATGTTAAATAATTCTTCAATGCCTCAATGGGTGCAGGACCACTCAATCAAAAAAGAACATATTAACTTGGACAATCACATATACTTTACCAGTAATGTGTCGACATTTTACATTAATAATGTTTTTTTTTCATGGTTTGGGGGAGCTGAATTATCTTGTTACTCGAATCATTCCAGTCCCAGTGAGGGGAGTGATAACAGCACATACTCACCCTTCCAGTCCACTCGTGGTTGGTGACACATCCCTGGGCGAGTTGGAAGGTGTGGGCGTGGCTCGTGTTGTCAGGATACTTGACGAGGACTGGCTCCACCAACTAAAGGTGACAAACAATGGTGAGGAGAGTTAGGGCCTTACATCACATTTCAGGTGGAAGGGTTCAGAAAAAAAAATAAATAAGACTCCTGTTTTCTTCCATAACTATATTAAGTAAAATTATTGATGTAGTGACTAATTAATAGTTTTGATAAAAGCTGCAATATGGTGACCTAAAGAGGTCAACGATTGGAACTCAAGCTTCATTAACAGCCTCATTTCCTCTTTTATATTACTGAAACAAGGTAAGAAAGAAAGAAAAATATGTGAGAACACCTTTTCATGATAGTGGTCTCCATTTGACTTCCATTCCTGTTATGATTTTAGCATACCAGCTTAAACTACAACGTGTGTGTGTGTGTGTGTGTGTGTGTGTGTGTGTGTGTGTGTGTGTGTGTGTGTGTGTGTGTGTGTGTGTGTGTGTGTGTGTGTGTGTGTGTGTGTGTGTGTGTGTGTGTGTGTGTGCGTGTGTATGTGCGTGTGTATGTCTGTGTGTGATTGTGTGTGTATGTGTCTTCTCTGTGCATACATCAAAATAAGTTCACCACGAAAATACCAGTTGATTTCCTTTCATAGTGACTCAACATTCTCACTGCACGAATCACAGACAAAATAAAATAACAAAATGTAAACGTGCCTAAATGTCTCAGGTTGTTAAGACTGTATCTCCGCAAGGTCTGTTAGCTCCTGCATACTGCCACTAGACCCTATATAGATGCTTCCCCATTATCCCTTCCCCTTCATAGTCACGCTTACCTGAGTGGAGATAGGGAGAGGGGGAGGCGGGGAGGCAAGGAGGTGGTGGAGGGCTCCCCATGTCCCGTTGTTTGGTGCAGGTTCCACGCCGGTAAGTAAACATAGCAGGTTATAAAGTTCAATGTTCTGGAATGCCTCTACTGTCTTGCCCTGTGCTAGGTCCGGCCCGTAGCCAATGAAGAAAGCCTGGCGGAGAACAAGTGTTTAGCAGAATAAAGTGTTGTGTTGAAGGACAGAAAAAAAATAAGGCAAGGTTATAAAGAGAGACATGAGCAACACAAGTGATGTTACCTACAAGGAATGATAAGGTAAATATTCTGATATCAGATAAAGCATATAGAACGATCAACACAGACACACACACACACACACACACACACACACACACACACACACGCACACACCACACACACACACACACACACACACACGCACACACACACACACCACTCACCTCCATGTCGGAATGAATGTTATCGTAGCCGTGTAGCCCTTGAGGTGGTGGTCTTTTCTTAGCGTTGGGTCGGACGTCCTTCACGCTGTACCCTGGCTGAAGGTCAAGGATGATGGGGCTGATGCGGGGGTTGTTGACGTAGTGAAGACGCTTGGGCAGGTCACTCTTGAGGAACGCTCGAAGCTTCCCCTCAAAGTCACGGGACAGACGCCTCACCAGGTTTACTTCAGCTTCTGCACGTAGAGATACATGACACAAGATTAGATCAGGTCATTGGTGTTAGGTTCAATGTAGTGTTTAGTACTATAGCCACCATAGCACTATAGCGGTGATGGTGAGTGTTCAAGGTAGACCAAAGGTATGCCACACTTTATACACTATACACCAATGCATCTCTCTATCTCTCTCTCTCTCTCTCTCTCTCTCTCTCTCTCTCTCTCTCTCTCTCTCTCTCTCTCTCTCTCTCTCTCTCTCTCTCTCTCTCTCTCTCACCATGGCTAGGGTTCTTCAGCATGATTTTCGCCGATGGTCCAAAAATTACGTCCGCCATCTGGTTAATGTTCGGCACCGACTCTGCCAGGTCCAGCTCGACATCACTCCTGGCCTGAGCCATGCCGTGGTCAGACACGATGAAGAGGTTAACGCAGTGGAGGAGTTCCCGCTCAATCAGTCCTCGCAACAGTTCCTTCACCGTCTCCTCCATCATCTCCAATTTTTTATCCACTTCAGGGGATTGAGGACCCGTGGCGTGGCCTTGTTTGTCTGGCTCTTCAAAGTACAGGGTCACAAAGCTCGGCCTTTCCTTCGGCGGGAGCGACACCCATTCTAGTACCTGACATCGGGAGATAAAGGTGTTGTACTAATATTGATAATCATTCCATTACTCAGCTTTTTGTGTTGGTTTCATTTCATTGATGCTTTGCTGTGGATTATCTTGCCTGAAAACGTGTCATATTGTCATTAAACGTCCACTATCCTTCCAAGTGAATGACGTACTTCCTCTCTGCCAATCACTTCATTCATAGCAAGGAATACAAAGGAAAATGAAAATAAATAGTTATAAATAGATGAGAACATATCATACAAAGGCAGTGTAGTGAGTGTGGTTGTTTATGGACTCACCTGCCTGATTCTGTGGCTGAAGGAGATGCTTGTGTTGAAGGGAATCCACTCGGTTGGGTGATGGCCCCCAATGTCTGCCTCAGAGCCTGGCCAGAAGAAGGCGGCACTCTTCTTACCCTGCAGGAGTAAGGTGACGGTTAGCTGTGTGTGTGTGTGTGTGTATGTGTGTGTGTGTGTGTGTGTGTGTGTGTGTGTGTGTGTGTGTGTGTGTGTGTGTGTGTGTGTGTGTGTGTGTGTGTGTGTGTGTGTGTGTGTGTGTACGTGTGTGTGTGTGTGTGTGTGTGTGTGTGTGTGTGTGTGTGTGTGTGTGTGTGTGTGTGTTTAGTCTAGGATCCTACAGCTAGTGAGGTGACTCTCTGACTCCTACAGGCAGTAAGGAACACTCGGCCATCGGTGAGAATCCTGTACAGAATAGGAAATGAATTGTGTTTTGGGAATAGAAATATGTTGAACTACCAACCTTACCTTCTTTCACCTCCTCCAAGTGGCGCCTCACAGAGTCACCAACAACACATGTTCTCGTGAGGGTGTTGAGGTGCATTTCACCACCCTCACCTGTGTCATGCCAACTCACCTGACGAGCCAAGGTGTTCCAGATGGGTTCGCCGTCCCACCATGACCCGTTGGTAATGGCCGGGCTGGCGATGGTGAAAAGAGCTCTGAAGACGGGGTCATAGAACACATTGTCCACGATGCCATGAGTCTCCGGGTAGAGGCCCTTTCAGATGTAAGGGAAGGGGACAGTTTTAGAAGAAAAAAAAAAAAAGTAAGTTCTTAGCCAGAGTAAACAAAAATTAAACTATTAAAACAAGCAAGCAAGCCTAGAATGACATGTGGGTATGTTAGTGTTTTGATGTTATAAGCGGGGAACTACTGACGATATGAGGCACTGATAGCGACATTCTGGGAAAATTTGAGGAAGCACAAACAAACAGGACAGAAACAAAGAAATAGGAAAAAAAAACCCTGGTGATAAGGGGAAGTTCCAATAAGTTTCGTAAGTGTAAATGAAAGCATACTTGTGTTGATATGAATAAATGAATAACACACACACACACACACACACACACACACACACACACACACACACACACACACACTCACCGTCACAATGGAGTAATGGTTGGTGAATGTCTTGGTCGGGTACACAGGTAGAAGGTAAGGTGCGAACACTCCTAGTTCAGACAGGTGTTTCAAGGTCGGTGTTCGCTTGTGGTGGAGGTAGTCAGGACGGAAGCCATCTAGGGACACTATGATGACAGGCCGCGGAGAGCCATACTTTGAGGGACAGCTGGAGGACGTTAGGTGGTCAGGCAAGGTGAGTGTGGGTAACGACGCCCTGTGATTGTTGTATTGTTGTACCGACGATGATCACCACCACAATCATGACCAACTGTAAAAGGGAGACACCGGACACCCACACCGAGGCTAATAATAACAATAACAATAACAATACTACTACTACTACTACCTAACCTAACCTAACCTAACAATAGTACTACTGATAATACTAATACATTTTAATTATAACCACTCCCATGCGTCTCACTGCTCATTACACAGCTACACGCCCGTCCTGCCACAACATATTGTATAAATATAATAATTATTAACCCCACCACACTTTAACACTGTTCTCTGTCCACATTCTTTACTATCAACTTTGAGAGAGAGAGAGAGAGAGAGAGAGAGAGAGAGAGAGAGAGAGAGAGAGAGAGAGAGAGAGAGAGAGAGAGAGAGAAGAGAGAGAAGAGAGAAGAGAGAGAGAGAGAGAAGAGAGAGAGAGAGAGAGAGAGAGAGAGAGAGAGAGAGAGAGAGAGAGAGAGAGAGAGAGAGAGAGAGAGAGAGAGAGAGAGAGAGAGCATCCCAGCAAAAAGCTAAGTCTTCCAAACACAGGTGCTTGGATAAAATGACGTCACAGCCTCGCGCGGGAGTGTGTACGTACTTACATATGTACGGAAATGACACGATAGAGTTGGGTTATAATCATGATAATAATAATTCATTCACATGTCCTCATATCATAATCCTTCTTATCTTTGGGTGCTAAGAGGAACTGGTGCCTACACTCTAAACACTTTTGGATGCAATGTATAATCCTGTTGACGTATGTGTGTGTGTGTGTGTGTGTGTGTGTGTGTGTGTGTGTGTGTGTGTGTGTGTGTGTGTGTGTGTGTGTGTGTGTGTGTCGTCACTACACTACATATGTCGAACACCTGTTGGTATTAATGTGGTGTTTACATGTGTGTCTAGAGGTGGGAGAGGGGAGGAAGGGGACTGCAAGGGTAGTTGTGTGGATGTGTATATACGTATATGCTACTTCCAACCTCTGTTTACATTATGTCTGATATAAAACATAACATTGATAACGTCATCTACATTTTCTCTGGCTGTGACCCCCAGAAATGTTATTGTTCTGACGAGTCTCATTGTTCTTATAAAAAAAAATACACACTGCACCTCGACCCTCTCACTCAGCCGCGTCCAATGTGTATATTATATCCCTACGTTCAAAGAATAAGATAAGCTTACAATACTATTTCTATGTTGTTGTTGTTATCATAATAAAACGAAATACAACAGTAAGTGAGCACCAGCCAGGACAAGCACATTCCAGTCCTTGAAACACACACATTACTTGTTTACCCATTACCATTTGATCCGTAGTCACGTGCCGGATGTATGGGTGGGTGGGTGCGCATGGGTGGGTGTGTGGTGGAATATGTCAAGGGAGACAGTTTAGAGAGTGAAGGAAGACTGATGCGCCTCACTTATATAACCTACTTATACTCGCTTATACTCACCACTCCAACCGTCACCAAGTGGAATTTTTGGATCTGTAAAGAAAAACACATAATATTTTTAAAAATAAAAAAGTTAAGTATAGTATGTTACCTCATACCTTTGTAAGTGTTGTAGTTCCCTTTTTGTTAATGACCCATGTACTATGTTAGCCTAACCTTCACTAGGGCAGCTTTTGAAATGTGGTAATAATGTTTTAGGTACTCTAATAACTATAATATATATAATTATAATCAGTCATCTTGAAATTAACTCATAACCCAATTTAGCGTGAATGGCAGACAAGTAGTTAGTTAATGCAAAAAGGTAATATGGCGCTATGTTAATCTACAAGGTAGACGGCAAATCATGGGAGGGAAAGAGCAATTAGTTATAGTCAAAGGATTAAATCAAATGAAGGATATGTATTTGTTGTAGGAAGGAAATAATGTTGTCTAAGTGAAAATGTGGTGATTGGCAGACAAATAACTGAACCACCGAACCACCCATGATATTTGTCGAGTCCCGATCACTAGGGTAGGAACACTATCATTCGGGTTTGAGGGAGGCGGTAGTTAGTTTAGAGAACACGTGTTGTCGGGAGAGGATTATAGGAGAGACAGAAAGTGTGATGGAGAGATAAACTCGATGCAAATCAAAACAATGGAAGGAAAAGATGATGCAATGGACAGGAACAACTGCAGAAAACTCTTGACGAAACACTTAAGAATTCCAGACGCCACAAAGTGAAACAATTACTAATCACCGTTATTTCCGCCACACACAACAGTCATGGAAGGAGGAAGATGCCAGCAGGTTACATATTTCATAGTGACAACAACAACCATACTATATGTGGTTTCTACCAATGGATTCAAAGGGTTTCTTACCTTCATATTCAATTTTTTTTTTTAATATCTTCCTTGAGTATGTTTTGGAAGACGTTAGAAGGTGAGAAGCGGCCACACCCTACCCGGCAGCAGTCCAGCCACACACTGAGCAGTGAGTACACATGCACGGGTGTCTCCAAGGTTGTTCTTTCCTATTGGCCGCGTGTTCGGGGTGGTTGCGGGTTTTCCTATGCTTCCATACTACCGTTTAATAAACTTCCCCCTCACGTATGCTCTTTACATATTACTAACTGCATCATCTTATAAACAAAAACAATTATAATGTCTAAAGATTTGTTTCCGACTATCTTCATACTTTGCGAATAAAAATGGTTTACCGATACATATATATATATATATATATATATATATATATATATATATATATATATATATATATATATATATATATATATATATATTTGTTGTACATACATCATCAAGTAATTTCGCGATTCGATATTTGTCAGACGGAGGCGGTGACGAAATTATGGCATAAACGTATAGATTTAACGCAACTGTGGAATATAAATAAGGACGAGTAAGAAATACGAAGCGGGAAGAGGAGGAGGAGAGAAAGGTGACGAGGGAGGGGAAGGAGTATGTGAGAGGAAGAGGAGGAGGAGGAGGAGAAGGAGGAGGAGAAGCGTTTACACTAAGGAGAAAAAATCCGGCATTCTCTCCTGATGCTGATGCTGATGATGATGATAGATACTATGAGCAACAACTAGCCTTGAGATAATACGTTCCTTGTCCTTATCATTATTATTACCAAGAAGAAACACTTGATAGGCGAGTACAGTCCACCTACACATGGATTACGTCAGCTAACAAACACACACTCCACAAACAAGTGCATGTGTTCCATATCCAAACCTGAATCTGATGTGTTCGAGAAATAGTCAATCTTCATCGATAATTTCATCTTCACTCCTTGTCATGTGTTGTAAAGTGGAGTATTGTGTATGGTCTTTGACAATTATATTTTTCATAAGAACATAAGAACATAAGAAATGAGGAGACTGCAAGAGGCCAGTTGATGACCTACACGAGGCAGTTCCTTGTCTCCCACCCTTGGAATAATCCAATATTTATCCATCCCACCTGTCATCCCTATCCATACTCTGATCCAACCGTTTTTTTAAGCTACCTATTGACTCACCATTTACTACGTACGTGTCTACCCAGCCTATTCCAATCATTCACCACTCTGTTAGTGAACCAATATCTACCTATAGGTAGATATTGGAAATGGGTACAAGTTAGAAAAACTTAGATTCAGGACAGACCTATAGGTCTGTCCTGAATCTAAGTTTTTCTAGCTTGTACCCATTTCCACGTGTCCTATCCTGACTACTAATTTCTAAAACCTGATCAATGTTTCCTTTATTAATTCCTTTTACCCATTTAAAAACCTCAATCATATCCCCTCTTGCCCTCCTCTCTAGGGAGTGGAGATTAAGACCTTCTATCGCTATTAATTCATTACTATCCTTCTACAGTTGTCCATTAAACTATGACCCCTCCCCTACACCTCCCACCCCACCTGTTTCCCTTGTCACCACCACCACCACCACTTCCACCACCTAACAGAGTGACACTGACGGAAGCAGTGACACCAGGGAGGGTACCAGCTCCAGACAGGATCGAGGTACCGGCCCCTCGCAAACTCCACCCTCAACCTCCCTGAGCACCACTACCCCAGGGAATAATAATAAAAAAAAAGGGAAGCAACAAGAGAGGTGTAAAAACGCGAGAGGTGAGCGCGTCCAGGCAACCCACAAGTCATCAGGACACCAGCCAGGCACGGAGACAGCCCAAAGCGAAGGTGTGCAGTTACTGCACACGAAAAGGCCACACTGTTGTGGACTGCTTCGCACGTAACTCAGATATACGCCAGGAACGGCTACTGAGACAAGTCCTCGCGGAGGGAAGGTACTCAACAACCCCTCTCCAACCTGTACCTCTTCAATCAAGCCCACTCTAGCACCCACCTCAGTCCACTCCACTCTTCCCGCAGCCTGGTGCATGGGGACACGGCCAAGGCTGGCAATGGACCTTCCCCCCACCACCATTACCCTCAGCCGGGCCCTCTCAATTTTCACCATCCAGGACACTAAGCCCCCACCCCCCTCCCCCTTCCATCATGGTACAGACACAACGCCCCCGCCACCTACTGAACATCCTCTCCGCCAATGTACGTGGTCTCCGAACGAACATCGGTGACCTGACCCACGACTGTGTACTACGACATAGTGCCGACATAGTTGTGGTGACGGAGACCTGGCTTAACAGTGAAGTGGAGCCCACGTTCGGCAAAATACGTGGCTACACCCACTGGGCCAGGAGAGACCGCCATGAGCGAGCAGGTGGCGGAGTAGCTGTATGTTTTAAGGAGGGAGTGCAGGCCCAGCACCTCAACGTGGACACACCGCCCCAGATGGAGGTGATGTTCTTCCGGGTAGTGCTGGAAGACCGCTCTGCCCTCCTGTAGTGCGCCATGTACCGCCCGCCACGCCAGGGACCCGCCTCGCTGCAGTACTTCACCGAGATCCTGGACGAGTTGATGTTGGCGCACCGCTGCAGGCACGTCATGGTGGTGGGAGACCTTAACCACCACCTGGAACAGGGTGCCTACGAGAACCTCCTGACAGTGCAGGGTCTGACGGATCACGTAACCTTCTCTATGCACGAAAGGGGAGGGACACTAGATCCTGCCATTTCAGACCTCCAGGAGGACACTCTCCGCTGTCACCAGCTGGGACTCGTAGGTAGCTTGGACCACCACGCTGTCCTGACCCAGGTGGATTTGGGAGTGGCCCGGGATGAGGCCACCTCCCGCACTGTCTGGCTGTGAGACAAGGCGGACTGGGAATCCTTGCAACGTGACCTGAGGCACACGGTGTGGGAAACTCTACTGCAGGGCGGGGCGGACAGTATGTCACGAGCCCTGACTTCACGCCTCCTGGCCCTCCAGAGAAGACATGTTCCACACCGTGAATACACCACCAGACCAACGGACCAGCCATGGTTTGGCTACCGTTGCCGTGTTGCTGCCGAGGCCAAGTACTCTGTGTGACAAGGACCTGCGCCGC
>JAPQNM010002263.1:0-12500 GCA_029783475.1 Metacarcinus magister | reverse complement strand
TGGCCAATGTTTATGCTGATTTAAGGGAGTTTATTATCTTTGACCAATTTTTGTCCTCCTTATCAGCAGAAATACGCCTATTCATCAAGGAAAGAAGGCCTACCAAGCTGAAGGACGCAATACAACTAGCGGATGACTGGGCATCCGCCCACAACGCCTATCCTAAGGTCTCTTCCAACAACAACGCTAAGAAAATCTCCCCTCTACTTGCTACTCCACTCCAGCCTCTACCTTCTCCTGGGAGTCAGACTCCCTCAACCGTGACTTGTCACAATTGTGGGGAAGCAGGACATATACGACCACGCTGTCCCAGGAATCCTCGAGCATTCAAGGATGGAACTACTACCACGCCCCCCTATAAGGTTGGATTTTGTTTAGAGGACCATAAAGTGCCTAACTTCTCAGTTACGGGGACTATTAATGGGTCATGGTCTTCCTCTATAATTAGGGATACTGGATGCTCTGGAGTTGTAATTTCTGAGGAAGCCTTGCCAGACATTGACCCATCACTCTGCCCCAAAGTACAAGTTGCTGACTATTTGGGACGCATCGACGAATTTCCTGTCGTTAAGTGTTACTTACGGTGCCCATTTTACACTGGTTGGACAGATGCTGTAAGGGCCCCAATTAAATTTGCTAGTGCTCTAGTTGGGAATATTCCCGGAGTACAAGATCCTGATAGTCCTGATTCTCTACTCAGTAACGACAACCCATCTTCTCCATAGTGACCATGACCAAGCCACCACTGACGTTTCTTCCCTACAAGATCCTCTGTTGCCTCCTGATGACTCGCCTTCGCCCGGAACTTCCCTCTCCTCTCAAGAAAAGGACAACCGCCCTTCTGGATGTCAGCATCTACCACCAGTTGAGTCCTCAACTACTCAAGTGTGTGCTGTGGAGACCAGAGCCGGTCGATCTAAACGGGTCCACCCTCTTGTTCTGCCTAAGCTCCATCCTTTGACTGTAACCCCTGATGAGTTTCGTCAACTTCAGGAATCCTGTCCTTCCTTGACGTGTTTACAGTCAAAGGCTACCACTCAAGAAGTTGAGAAGGCACGGGATGGTGCCACATACCAGTTCATACATGAGGACGGCCTCCTGTACCGAAAATGTCTCTCCTCGGATCACCTTCAAAAGGTAAATGGTTTATCCTTGGTTGTTCCCAGCGATTGCCGTCCCGTCATCCTACGTGTTGCTCACGAAGGTCCTTTGGCTGGACATTTCTCCCACCGGAAGACCCAGATGAAGGTATGGCAAGACTTTTATTGGCCAGGGATGTGTGCAGACATCCGGGATTACTGCCGTTCCTGCGACAAGTGTCAACGTATGTCAGCTAAGGGAAGGGTACGTCCAGTACCTCTTCAACCGTTACCTGTCGTAACTGAACCCTTCTCCAGAGTTGCCATTGACTTGGTAGATCCCTTGTCTCCACCTTCTTCTGAAGGGCACCGTCACCTTGTAACTTGCATTGATTTCTTCACTGGTTTTCCTCTTAATTACTACTTCTACTGCTACTACTATTACTACTACTATTACTATTATTATTACTACTACTACTACTATTACTATTATTATTATTATTACTACTACTACTATTATTACTACTACTTCTATTATTATTATTACTACTACTGCCACTACCATCACATCCATCTCCAGCACTACTACCAGGAAGAGGTTGAGCAGATGTTGAGTCAAGGAATCATCCAACCTTCAACCTCTCCACACTGCTCTCCGGTTATCATGGTCAGGAAGTCCGACGGTACGTATCGGATGGCCATTGATTACAGGTTACTCAACTCAGTTACTATTTTCCATGCTGAACCATCCTGCAGTATTGAGACAGAGCTGCATAAGTTCGTTGGTGCTGAGTTCTTCTCAGAGCTAGATTTGAGTAAGGCATATTACCAGGTTCCACTTTCTGCCAAAGCTCGACGCTTCACTGCGTTTCCCACTCACAAGGGCCTGATGGAATTTACTCGGATGCCTTTTGGTCTTGTTACGGCCTGTGCCACTTATATTCGCTTAATGAGGATTGTGCTTGCTGGCTTGGCCAATGTTTCTTTTTATTTTGATAATATTTTTGTGTATTCATCTGATTGGCCCACTCACATCTCTGCCCTCAAGTCTGTTTTAGATAGACTACAACAAAACGGTCTGACTGTCAAACTTAAAAAGTGCCGGTTTGGAGCAGAGTCCATCAACTATCTGGGATTTGTTTTGTCCCGCGACCATCTTCAACCACAAGTTGGCAAGTTGACTGCCATCACCTCCATGACTCCTCCTACCACCAAGAAGTTACTCCGGAGTTTCCTAGGTTTGATATCATTTTATAAAGCTTTCATTCCTCAGGCCTCTGAGCTTACCGGCCCCCTCTCTGACTTGTTGAAGAAGCCGGTACGGGATCCCCTCCAGTGGACTGAAGATCTGCTTGAACGGTTCAAGCTGCTGAAGCAAGCCTTGACTTCGGGACCTATTCTGCGTCTTCCGGACCCCAGCCAGACCTTCGTCCTACGTACCGATGCTTCAAACTATGGATTAGGTGCTGTACTCCTACAGTACCATGATGATCGTCCACATCCCATCTCTTACGCCAGCCGGAAACTACTTGATCGGGAACGACGATACTCTACCATCGAGAGGGAATGCCTGGCCATCGTATTCGGCATTCATAGGTTTGACTTCTATCTTCGAGGTAAGGAATTTATCCTTGAAGTAGACCACAAGCCTCTAATATACCTTCAGAAATTCAAAGGTAAAAATGATAGAGTACTACGATGGGCTTTAGGTCTTCAACCCTATAAATTTAGGGTTGTTCATGTTGCCGGGACAGACAACATTGGAGCCGACCTTCTCAGCCGGCAATAGCTTTTCTTTATTTTGTTTTCCTGCACTCCAGTCTTTTACAAGTTTTGTTTCCTGCACTCAAGTATATTATAAGTTTGTTTATGTCTCCTGGTCAGCTGCAGTTCTTCGACATCAGCTGTGCAGCAGATGTTTTAGTGGGGGCATGTGTGAGGAACTGCACCTGCCTCGTCTTCCCCTAATTAGTGGTTGAACTACCACTCTCGTCTGCCGGCGCTTGTTCACCAGCTTCCCCGCCACTACCCCACCCCCTTGTCCAGGGGTAGGGGGGTAGTCTAACCGAGCCAAGCTCCACGCCACCGGCTTGGAGAAGGACAGAACGCCTCAGCTCTCACACCTGACAACACCTCACCACCTGCTGCTGGTTCTCAACATTCCGAAGGCATTTCTGGAGACTTGGGCTCCCTTCCAGTGTGCCCTTCAACTGTACCTACACCATTCGACCCTCCCTGCTGTCTGAGGAGCAATCTACGTTGCCGAGTTTTGCTGTCACGCATCTCACCCTCAAAACAGCTGTACAGGGAGTTATTTGGGTGTCATACCCCTGCTCTGGTAATTGTTTACGAGCAGTTCGTCGTTGGTGATTTATTTTGGCTTCTAGCCTATTGTTTGCTATTTGTGTGTGTGTAAATATATTCGGGGTATCATACTCCATGATTTTTCTTCCCCACAACTCTATAAAAAGATAATATTAATTGGTAGTCACCTCGGCCCTGACATATATATATATATATATATATATATATATATATATATATATATATATATATATGTATATATATATATATGTATATATATATATATATATATATATATATATATATATATATATATATATATATATATATATGTATATATATGTATATACATATATATATATATATATATATATATATATATATATATATATATATATATATATATATACACATGTACATGTATATACATACATATATATACATGTATATACATACATATATATACATGTATATACATACATATATATACATGTATATACATACATATATATACATGTATATACATACATATATACATGTATATACATACATATATATACATGTATATACATACATATATATACATGTATATACATACATATATATACATGTATATACATACATATATATACATGTATATACATATATATATATATATATATATATATATATATATATATATATATAAATACATATATGTATATATATATATAAATATATATATACATATAAAAAAATAAAAAATAAAATATATATATATATATAATATATATATATATATATATATATATATATATATATATATATATATATATATATATATATATATATAGACACACACACACACACACAAAAAAAAAGTAGACACACACATATACATACATATCAGTTTGGATATAAGCTGAACAGGATGTGAAATTTGATAAAGAGCAGCGGATAGAGATAAAGAGCAGCGGATAGAACATGACTGTGTCTCCGTTAAGACTCAAGCAACACGCACACATTTATAACTACAATCAATTGAACATACATGGAAATCATCAAAATATTCACTTTTGCATGAAAGTAAAAAGTTAAACACACTATTAAGTAAGAAAATCATTACTACGAAAACTATTGATACAAAAAACTCACCAAATTATAAGGAAATAATTATGCCTCCATATATCAAACAAAACTTACTGGAAACACACACACACACACACACACACACACACACACACACACACACACACACACACACACACACACACACACACACACACACACACACACACATGAATCCGGTTTTAATCTGAAATGTAGATAAAAAAAAACTATGCATCCTGTGACAAGCTAGACTCCTAGAAGGCACTCTGGGTGTGTGTCTCTAAGCGTAGCATGTGTTTCATCCCTTCTCGCACAACACACACACACACACACGCGCGCGCGCGCGTCTATAGTAAACCCGCTCCACTGATTTGAAGTAGGAATAAAAGTGTGACAGTCAGCAGCAGGGCAGTGACGAACATGTCAAGAGTCACGACACCGACTGCTGCTCATCTTCCTGCCCTCGTAAGCGGCAGACAGACCAGCTAGACCGTCCAGCAGGCAGAACAGGGTGACAGCATACTATCAAGGCCCTACATAACTGCAATCATCACCTGTGTAGTGTGAGGTGGGAACATCGTCTTTTTAATCGTGTGTGGTAGCAGCAGCCTTGGTTCGAGAGGGTAGCCTAGTGTCCTGAGCAACCCTGGTGGCTTGGTGCTGGAGGAAAGTTGTGCTAATGCTAAAGTGATTAATGAACCCTTGTTGTGGGAGTCTAAGTGTGCCTTGGTAGTGCTGATCTGTAATGGTGGTGGTGGTGGAAGTTTATCTTACAGTAACGCAACGCTGCCAGTGACGATTGTATTCTGAAACAGTAATGTTCTAGACTCGTGCTGATTATCAACACACGCGCGCGCACACACACACACACACACACACACACACACACACACACACACACACACACACACACACACACACACACACACACACACAGTAAAAAAGGGAAAAGGCAGATTATAGAAAAACAAAATTCGAAGAGGCATTTGATTAACTAACACAAAAAGACAAGTGATCGTGTCCAGGCGCGTGAGCCAAGCAGCACATAATGGCTACCTGGAAGGAGCGGGCGACAACAGTGTACAAGAACGTTAAATGCCATGCCTCGGACTGCTGGAGCTCTTTGAGGAATACTATTAGAGAAAGCAAGACGAGGATACACACTACACACTGGAGGAGGATGCAAAACCGAGCAATTGTAATCTTGAGGAACGGGTTAGGTAAGGAAAGGTTAGGTGTTGAGGCGTGAGACTCAATACAACCAATGTTATGCTGACTCGGATTCACATTCTAATTACCATTTTTTTATGTGTGTGTGTGTGTGTGTGTGTGTTGTGTGTGTGTGTGTGTGTGTGTGTGTGTGTGTGTGTGTTGTGTGTGTGTGTGTGTGTGTGTGTGTGTGTGTGTGTGTGTGTGTGTGTGTGTGTGTGTGTGTGTGTGTGTGTGTGTGTGTGTGTGTGTGTGTGTGTGTGTGTGGTGTGTGTGTGTGTGTGTGTGTGTGTGTGTGTGTGTGTGTGTGTGTGTGTGTGTGTGTGTGTGTGGTGTGTGTGTGTGTGTGTGTGTGTGTGTGTGTGTGTGTGTGTGTGTGTGTGTGTGTGTGTGTGTGTGTGTGTGTGTGTGTGTGTGTGTGTGTGTGTGTGTGTGTGTGTGGTGTGTGTGTGTGTGTGTGTGTGTGTGTGTGTGTGTGTGTGTGTGTGTGTGTGTGTGTGTGTGTGTGTGTGTGTGTGTGTGTGTGTGTGTGTGTGGTGTGTGTGTGTGTGTGTGTGTGTGTGTGTGTGTGTGTGTGTGTGTGTGTGTGTGTGTGTGTGTGTGTGTGTGTGTGTGTGTGTTGTGTGTGTGTGTGTGTGTGTGTGTGTGTGTGTGTGTGTGTGTGTGTGTGTGTTGTGTGTGTGTGTGTGTGTGTGTGTGTGTGTGTGTGTGTGTGTGTGTGTGTGTGTGTGTGTGTGGTGTGTGTGTGTGTGTGTGTGTGTGTGTGTGTGTGTGTGTGGTGTGTGTGTGTGTGTGTGTGTGTGTGTGTGTGTGTGTGTGTGTGTGTGTGTGTGTGTGTGTGTGTGTGTGTGTGTGTGGTGTGTGTGTGTGTGTGTGTGTGTGTGTGTGTGTGTGTGTGTGTGTGTGGTGTGTGTGTGTGTGTGTGTGTGTGTGTGTGTGTGTGTGGTGTGTGTGTGTGTGTGTGTGTGTGTGTGTGGTGTGTGTGTGTGTGTGTGTGTGTGTGTGTGTGTGTGTGTGTGTGTGTGTGGTGTGTGTGTGTGTGTGTGTGTGTGTGTGTGTGTGTGTGTGTGTGGTGTGTGTGTGTGTGTGTGTGTGTGTGTGTGTGTGTGTGTGTGTGTGTGTGTGTGTGTGTGTGTGTGTGTGTTGTGTGTGTGTGTGTGTGTGTGGTGTGTGTGTGTGTGTGTGTGTGTGTGTGTGTGTGTGTGTGTGTGTGTGTGGTGTGTGTGTGTGTGTGTGTGTGTGTGTGGTGTGTGTGTGTGTGTGTGTGTGTGTGTGTGTGGTGTGTGTGTGGTGTGTGTGTTGTGTGGTGTGTGTGTGTGTGTGTGTGTGTGTGTGTGGTGTGTGTGTGTGTGTGTGTGTGTGTGTGTGTGTGTGTGTGTGTGTGTGTGTGTGTGTGGTGTGTGTGTGTGTGTGTTGTGTGTGTGTGTGTGTGTGTGTGTGTGTGTGTGGTGTGTGTTGTGTGTGTGTGTGTGTGTGTGTGTGTGTGTGTGTGTGGTGTGTGTGTGTGTGTGTGTGTGTGTGTGTGGTGTGTGTGTGTGTGTGTGTGTGTGTGTGTGTGTGTGTGTGTGTGTGTGTGTGTGTGTGGTGTGTGTGTGTGTGTGTGTGTGTGTGGTGTGTGTGTGTGTGTGTGTGTGTGTGTGTGTGTGTGTGTGTGTGTGGTGTGTGTGTGTGTGTGTGTGTGTGTGTGTGTGTGTGGTGTGTGTGTGTGTGTGTGTGTGTGTGTGTGTGTGTGTGTGTGGTGTGTGTGTGTGTGTGTGTGTGTGTGTGTGTGGTGTGTGTGTGTGTGTGTGTGTGTGTGGTGTGTGTGTGTGTGTGTGTGTGTGTGTGTGTGTGTGTGTGTGTGTGTGTGTGTGTGTGTGTGTGTGTGTGTGTGTGTGTGTGTGTGTGTGTGTGTGTGTGTGTGTGTGTGTGTGTGTGTGTGTGTGTGTGTGTGTGTGTGTGTGTGTGTGTGTGTGTGTGTGTGTGTGTGTGTGTGTGTGTGTGTGGTGTGTGTGTGTGTGTGTGTGTGTGTGTGTGTGTGTGGTGTGTTGTGTGTGTGTGGTGTGTGTGTGTGTGTGTGTGTGTGTGTGTGTGTGTGTGTTGTGTGTGTGTGTGTGTGTGTGTGTGTGTGTGTGTGTGTGGTGTGTGTGTGTGTGTGTGTGTGTGTGTGTGTGTGTGTGTGTGTGGTGTGTGTGTGTGTGTGTGTGTGTGTGTGTGTGTGTGTGTGTGGTGTGTGTGTGTGTGTGTGTGTGTGTGTGTGTGTGTGGTGTGTGTGTGTGTGTGTGTGTGTGTGTGTGTGTGTGTGTGTGTGTGGTGTGTGTGTGTGTGTGTGTGTGTGTGTGTGTGTGTGTGTGTGTGTGTATTTACCTAGTTGTAGTATACAGGGCCTGAGCTAGACTCGTGTGGTCCTGTCTCCATATCTACATTGATCCAATTTTTCTTTCAGTTTGTGCACACTATTCACTTCAATAACTTCTTCTTTCAAACTGTTCCATGCGTCTATACTTCTATGTGGAAAGCTATATTTCTTTGTGTTATTCAAGCATCTTCCCTTTTTTAATTTCCTCTTGTAGCCTCTTGTGTAAGCAGCTTCATATCTGTTTTATCCATTCCATTTAACAGTTTGTATACTGCTATCAGGTCACCTCTTTCCCTTCTTTCCTCAAATGTTGGCAAATCAATTTCTTCCAGCCTCTCCTCGTACGTCCTCCTTTCTAACTCTGGAACCATTTTCGTTGCAATTCGTTGTATTCTTTCAAGTTTTCTTTATATGTTTTTTCTTATGTGGAGACCATACAATCGCAGCATATTCAATTTTTGGTCTAATCTTCTTCATCATTTCTTTATCCATATAGTGAAAGGCCACTCTTATACTTCTTAACATATTGTATGTTTCTCCAAATATCTTATTTATGTGCTTCTCTGGAGATAGATTATCCTGCATTACTATTCCCAAGTCTTTCTCTTTATCTACTCTTGTTATAATGCTGTTTCCCATTTTATATGTCCGTGAAGGCCTCTTTGAGCTTTTTCCTATTTCCATCACATGACATTTGCTTGCATTGAAATCCATCTCCCATCTTTCACTCCACTCTTGGATCTTGTTTAGATCTTCTTGTAGTTTTTTGCAATCCTCTTGACTATTTACTTTTCTTATCAGTTTAGCATCATCAGCGAAAAGGCTTATGTAGCTGCTCAGTCCTTCCGGTAAGTCATTGACATATGTTATAAACATCAGTGGTCCTAATACAGAGCCTTGTGGTACCCCGCTCGTGACTTTCCTCCACTCTGATTTTGTGTCCCTTATGACTGTTCTCATCTCTCTTCCTCTCAGGTAATCCTCTATCCAGTTTAAAATATTTCCTTTCAGTCCTCCAATGTTCTCAAGTTTCCATAGTAACCTTTTATGTGGTACCTTATCAAATGCTTTCTTTAGATCCAAATATATACAGTCCACCCATCCTTCTCTTTCTTGTGTTATATCAATCACCCTTGAGTAAAAACTCAATAGGTTTGTTGCACATGACTTTCCTTCTCTAAATCCAAATTGTCTGTCCGTTATTCTCTTTTCTTTTTCTAAATACCTAGTCCATTGCTTTTTTATTATCTTCTCACAGACCTTGCAAATTATGCTGGTCAGCGACACTGGTCTATAGTTCAAAGGTTCCTCTTTGTTACCACTTTTGTATATTGGTATTATTTCTGCTCTCTTCCACTCATTTGACACTTTTCCTTGCTTCATTGAGCTCTCTATTATGTCACAAATTGGTTTAATACATGGCCTGACACCCCGTCTGGTCCTATAGCTTTCCTTTCTTCTAGGTTCTTTAACAACTCCTTTATTTCATGTCTGCTTACCTTGATTTCCCACAACTCTGTGCTTTCTTTTCTTTCTTGTGGGTGTCTGAATTCTGTTTCACTTGTGAATACATTCTGGAAGTTTTTGTTTAGTATTTCACTCATCTCTTTTGGATCTTCAATTGTTTCATTATTTTCTTTCAACCTTGTTATTCTTTCTTTTTGTTTGATTTTTCCATTTATATACCTATAAAATAACTTAGGTTCCTCCTTACATTTGTTTACTATATCTTTTTCATATTTCTTTTCTTCTTCTCTTCTTATTCTGACATATTCATTTCTAGCTAATTTGTACTCATTCCTGTTTTCTTGCGTTTGCCTAACTTTCTTCCATTTTATATCCCTTTCCTTTTTCGCTTTATAACAGTTTGCACTAAACCACTCTTGATTTCCTTTTTCTCTTACTTTGTAATATGGCACATGTTTTTCTATTCCTTTATTGTACGTCTTTAGGAAATAATCATATTTTTGTTGAACGTCTTCAAGTCTATCCATCTCTCTCCAATCTCTCCCATTGAAAAATAATCTTAAATCTGAATAGTTTGCTTTAGCATAATTTCGTCTGTTTATCTTGTGGTTTTCTTCTCTTCCTTCTTGAGAACGTTCTTCAATCTCAAACTCTATAATTGTGTGGTCACTTTTTCCGAATGGACAGTCGTGGTTTATTTCTTTAGGTAAATCTATTCCTTTTGTAAGCACTAAATCCAGTCTTGTTGGCTCATTTTCACCTCTGTACCTTGTGTTTTCAGTAACCCATTGTTTCATAGCATTTTCCATTGTCAGTTTTAACAATCTATTACCCCAACTATTGTCTTCACCACTACATTCATAGTTTTCCCACTTCACTTCGCTACAATTAAAACCACCCATCAAAATGACTCTTTTATCACTTTTAATTATTCGTTCTAAGTTTATCTGGGTGTCCGTAAGTAGCACTTCATGTTGTTCCTTTGTCCATGAGCTGGTTTTGGGGGGAATATATGCTACTACTAATATCAGTTTTTCTCCCTTTCCAGACCTTATATGCAGACTCATAACTTCTGCTTTTCCTGAACTATATTCCTTCTTTGTCACTTCTACTCCAACTTTTGTTAATATTATTACTCCTCCTCCTTTCTTACCTTTTCTGTCTTTTCTCCATGTGATATAGTTCTGAAATGTGACCATCTTGTCCGTGATATTTTCGTCTAGTTTTGTTTCAATTATACACACAACATTTGGTGCCTTGTTCTCTAGATAATCTCTTAATTCCAATTTTCTTGATATTATTCCATCTACGTTTGTATACATTATCTTGAACTCCTCCCACTTTTCTTTTGTAACATTTTCCTCTGCTTCTTTTTTCCCTTTTAGTCCCTCTTCCTTATGTACCACTTCTTGAGTTTGTCATCGAGTACTCTCCAGAAAAAAACTTTCCTTGTCCTCTTCAGTTCTATCTTCATTTCTTTGTTTGACTTCTTGCTGCAGTTTTCTTAATTTTTGTCTTTCTTCTTCATTCATGTTTTTCTTTATATACACTTCGTTATACTCTTCAGCTCTTTTTAATGTAAATGCTTTGGCCAAAATTTCTTCTGTTACTGCTTGTGATTTGAGCCTTAGCTTCAATGGGCGTGTCTTTCCTTCCTCATAGCGTCCCATCCTTTGTATTTCCTCTATTTCTTCTTCAAATTTGGTTTCTTCTTCATCATTCAACATTTTTAGTATTTCCTTAATTCTATTTGCCTCCTCTTTGTCGCTTTGGAATTTCAATGTTATGCTCTTTTCTTTCAACCCGAAAATTATAACACTTTTTTTCTTTTCCGCTGCATCCCTGATTATATTTTCCTTTGTTTTCAGGACACTTATTACCTCCTTCTCAACATTTTCCTTATACTCTTTTTCTTGTTGTACTATTATTTCCTTGAATGTTTTCTTTTCAATCTCTTTTTCTTCTCTCTAGCCTTTCACTTCACAATTTACTAATTCCTTAACATGGTCTTCCATTTGTTTCACAGCACCTCCATGGCTCATTTTCAGTTCCTCATTTTCTTTTTTCAGTTTTACAATCACTTTGTCCTTTTCTTCACTTTGCTCCTCTAGAGATTTTATTTTCTTCCTAAATTCTTCTCTCTTTTTCCAAACTCGACATCCAATCTGTAATTTTTTCCATATTACGTTTGGAAAAAATTACAGATTGGATGTCGAGTTTGGAAAAAGTGTGTGTGTGTGTGTGTGTGTCTCTCTCTCTCTCTCTCTCTCTCTCTCTCTCTCTCTCTCTCTCTCTCTCTCTCTCTCTCTCTCTCTCCTCTCTCTCTCTCTCTCTCTCTCTCTCTCTCTCTCTCTCTCCAAAACCTATGACTGAGGAAAAAAATGACCTTCCACTTCTTGGTTTCTTTGCCTCACCAGCAACGATAACAGAGAGAGAAGATGGACACCACTCATTGACAAAACCTGAAATTACAAGAACTACAAGAACCTACTTACCGAAAGGCTACAAATGCCACCATCAGATTTTGGAGGAAACAACTCAACCAATGGATTATCTACGCATATGTAGGGCGCAATCATTATGTAAGTAAGGTGTGTGTGTGTGTATGTGTGTGTGTGTGTGTGTGTGTGTGTGTGTGTGTGTGTGTGTGTGTGTGTGTGTGTGTGTGTGTGTGTATTCACTGTACAGTCTGCTGCTGGTCTCTCTCGAGACAGCCGGCCGTCCCCCTATGGAAAGAGCTCAGAGCTCATACTGACCAATCTTCGGGTTGGACCGAGACCACTCACACACAACACACCGGGACAACGAGGTCACAACTCCTCGACTTACATCCCGTACCTACTCACTGCTAGGTGAACAGGGGATACACGTGAAAGGAGACACACCAAAATAATCTCCGTCCGCCCAGGGGATCGAACCCTGGCCTCCTCGGTTGTGAGCCGAGTGCGCTAACCACTACGCTAGCGGACCGTGTGTGTGTGTGTGGTGTGTGATGTGTGTGTGTGTGTGTGGTG
>JAPQNM010002262.1:15000-27420 GCA_029783475.1 Metacarcinus magister | reverse complement strand
AACTGATATTATGAAATTTGTTCTATGACTAATAATTACGCAGTAAAATGAAACTTTAATATTTATATAAAAACATGACTTTCCGCTCATTTTCTCGAAAGCTATTAGAGATATTGGAATATCATTGCAGCATCTGATAGCACCTAATTAAACTGTACAACTGATATTATGAATATTTGTTCTATGACTAATAATTACGCAGTAAATGAAACTAATATTTATATAAAACATGACTTTCCTCCTCATTTCTCGAAAGCTATTAGAGATATAGAAATATCATTGCAGGCATCTGATAGACCTAATTAAACTGTACAACTGTATTATGAATATTTGTTCTATGACTAATAATTACGCAGTAAAATGAAACTTAATATTTATATAAAAACAGACTTTCCTCCTCATTTTCCTCGAAAGCTATTAGAGATATTGGAAATATCATTGCAGCATCTGATAGACTAATTAAATGTACAACTGTATTATGAATATTTGTTCTATGACTAATAATTACGCAGTAAAATGAACTTAATATTTATAAAAACATGAATTCCTCCTCATTTTCCCGAAGCTATTAGAGATATGGAATTCATTGCAGCATCTGATGCACCTAATTAAACTGTACAACTGTCATTATGAATATTTGTTCTATGACTAATAATTACGCAGTAAAATTAAACTTAATATTTATATAAAACATGACTTTCCTCCTCATTTCTCGAAAGCTATAGAGATATTGGAAATATCATTGCAGCATCTGATACACCTAATTAAACTGTACAACTCTCATTATGAATATTTGTTCTATGACTAATAATTACGCAGTAAAATGAAACTTAATATTATATAAAAAACATGACTTTCCTCTCATTTTCCCGAAAGCTATTAGAGATATTGGAAATATGATTGCAGCATCTGATACACCATAATTAAACTGTACAACTGTCATTATGAATATTTGTCTAGTGACTAATAATTACGCAGTAAAAATGAAACTTAATATTATATAAAACATGAATTTTCCTCCTCATTTTCTCGAAAGCTATTAGAGATATTGGAAATATCACTGCAGCATCTGATAGACCTAATTAAACTGTACAAACTGCATATGAATATTGTTCTATGACTAATAATTACGCAGTAAAATAACTTAATTATTTATATAAAAACATGACTTTCTCTCATTTCTCGAAAGCTATTAGAGATATTGGAAATATCATTGCAGCATCTGATACACCTAATTAAACTGCTACAACTGTCATTATGAATATTTGTTCTATGACTAATAATACGCAGTAAAATGAAACTTAATATTATATAAAAACATGACTTTCCTCCTCATTTTCTCGAAAGCTATTAGAGATATGGAAATATCATTGCAGCATCTGATACACCTAATTAACTGTACAACTGTATTATGAATATTTGTTCTATGACTAATAATTACGCAGTAAAATGAAACTTAATATTTATATAAAAACATGACTTTCCTCCTCATTTTCTCGAAAGCTATTAGAGATATTGGAAATATCATGCAGCATCTGATACACCTAATTAAACTGTACAACTGATTATGAATATTTGTTCTATGACTAATAATACGCAGTAAAATGAAACTTAATATTTATATAAAAACATGACTTTCTCCTCATTTCTCGAAAGCTATTAGAGATATTGGAAATATCATTGCAGCATCTGATACACCTAATTAAACTGTACAACTGATCATTATGACATATTTGTTCTATGACTAATAATTACGCAGTAAAATGAAACTTAATATTATATAAAAACATGACTTTCTCCTCATTTTCCCGAAAGCTATTAGAGATATTGGAAATATCATTGCAGCATCTGATAGACCTATTAAACTGTACAACTGTCATTATGAATATTTGTTCTAGACTAATAATTACGCAGTAAAATGAAACTTAATATTTATAAAACATGACTTCCTCCTCATTTTCTCGAAAGCTATTAGAGATATTGGAAATATCATTGCAGCATCGATACACCTAATTAAACTGTACAACTGTCATTATGAATATTTGTTCTATGACTAATAATACGCAGTAAAATGAAACTTAATATTATTAAAAACATGACTTTCCTCCTCATTTCTCGAAAGCTATTAGAGATATGGAAATATCATTGCAGCATCTGATACACTAATTAAACTGTACAACTGTCATTATGAATATTTGTTCTATGACTAATAATTACGCAGTAAAATGAAACTTAATATTTATATAAAAACATGAATTTCCTCCTCATTTTCTCGAAAGCTATTAGAGATATTGGAAATATCACTGCAGCATCTGATAGACCTAATTCAACTGTAAAACTGACATTATGAATATTTGTTCTATGACTAATAATTACGCAGTAAAATAAACTTATATTTATATAAAAACATGACTTTCCTCCTCATTTTCTCGAAAGCTATTAGAGATATTGGAAATATCATTGCAGCATCTGATACACCTAATTAAACTGTACAACTGATATTATGA
This sequence comes from Metacarcinus magister, assembly GCA_029783475.1. Taxonomy (NCBI): domain Eukaryota; kingdom Metazoa; phylum Arthropoda; class Malacostraca; order Decapoda; family Cancridae; genus Metacarcinus; species Metacarcinus magister. The sequence continues at coordinate 24,913 of JAPQNM010002262.1, read as the reverse complement.
ATATTGTTCTATGACTAATAATTACGCAGTAAAATGAAACTAATATTATATAAAAACATGACTTTCCTCTCATTTTCTCGAAAGCTATTAGAGATATTGGAAATATCATGCAGCATCTGATAGACTAATTAAACTGTACAACTGTAATTATGAATATTTGTTCTATGACTAATAATACGCAGTAAAATGAAACGTATATTTATATAAAAACATGACTTTCCTCGTCATTTTCTCGAAAGCTATTAGAGATATTGGAAATATCATTGCAGCATCTGATAGACCTAATTAAACTGTACAACTGTCATATGAATATTTGTTTCATGACTAATAATTACGCAGTAAAATGAAACGTATATTTATATAAAACAGACTTTCTCCTCATTTCTCGAAAGCTATTAGAGATATTGGAAATATCATTGCAGCATCTGATAGACTAATTAAACTGTACAACTGATATTATGAATATTGTTCTATGACTATAATTACGCAGTAAAATGAAACTTAATATTTATAAAAACATGACTTTCCTCCTCATTTTCTCGAAAGCTATTAGAGATATTGGAAATATCATTGCAGCATCTGATAGACCTAATTAAACTGTACAACTGTCATATGAATATTTGTTCTATGACTAATAATTACGCAGTAAAATGAAAACTTAATATTTATATAAAAACATGACTTTCCTCCTCATTTTCTCGAAAGCTATTAGAGATATTGGAAATATCATTGCAGCATCTGATAGACCTAATTAAACTGTACAACTGTCATTATGAATATTTGTTCTATGACTAATAATACGCAGTAAAATGAAACTTAATATTTATATAAAAAATGACTTTCCTCCTCATTTTCTCGAAAGCTATTAGAGATATTGGAAATATCATTGCCGCATCTGATAGACCTAATTAAACTGTACAACTGTATTATGAATATTTGTTCTATGACTAATAATTACGCAGTAAATGAAACTTAATATTATATAAAAACATGACTTTCCTCCTCATTTTCTCGAAAGCTATTAGAGATATTGGAAATATCACTGCAGCATCTGATAGACCTAATTAAACTGTAAAACTGACATTATGAATATTTGTTCTATGACTAATAATTACGCAGTAAAATGAAACTTAATATTTATATAAAAACATGACATTTCCTCCTCATTTTCTCGAAAGCTATAGAGATATGGGAAATATCATTGCAGCATCTGATAGACCTAATTAAAATCTACTACTGTCATTATGAATATTTTCACTAGTACTAATAAATACTGAATTTACTTTTTTTAAATTACTTTCTTCCTCGTTTTCTCGAAAGCTATTAGAGATATGGAAATATCATTGCATCATCTGATAACCTAATTCAACTGTACAACTGATATTATGAATATTGTTCTATGACTAATAATTACGCAGTAAAATAAAACCAGTATTTTTATATAAAAACATGACTTTCCTCGTCATTTCTCGAAAGCTATTAGAGATATTGGAAATATAATTGCAGCATCTGATAGACCTAATTAAACTGTACAAACTGCATTATGAATATTTGTTCTATGACTAATAATTACGCAGTAAAATGAAACTTAATATTTATATATAAAACATGACTTTCCTCCTCATTTTCCGAAAGCTATTAGAGATATTGGAAATATCATTGCAGCATCTGATAGACCTAATTAAACTGTAAAACTGATATTATGAATATTTTTTCTATGACTAATAATTACGCAGTAAAATGAAACTTAATATTTATTTAAAAACATGACTTTCTCCTCATTTTCTCGAAAGCTATTAGAGATATTGGAAATATCATTGCAGCATCTGATACACCTAATTAAACTGTACAACTGTATTATGAATATTGTTCTATGACTAATAATTACGCAGTAAAATGAAACTTAATATTTATATAAAAACATGAATTTCCTCCTCATTTTCTCGAAAGCTATTAGAGATATTGGAAATATCATTGCAGCATCTGATAGACCTAATTAAACTGTACAACTGATATTATGAATATTTGTTCTATGACTAATAATTACGCAGTAAAATGAAACTTAATATTTATATAAAAACATGACTTTCCTCCTCATTTTCTCGAAAGCTATTAAGATATTGGAAATATATTGCAGCATCTGATACGACCTAATTAAACTGTACAACTGTCATTATGAATATTTGTTCTATGACTAATAATTACGCAGTAAAATGAAACTTAATATTTATATAAAAACATGACTTCCTCCTCATTTTCTCGAAAGCTATTAGAGATATTGGAAATATCATTGCAGCATCTGATAACCTAATTAAACTGTACAACTGTCATTATGATATTTGTTCTTGACTAATAATACGCAGTAAATGAAATTAATATTTTATATAAAACATGACTTTCTCCTTTTCTCGAAAGCTATTAGAGATATTGGAAATATCATTGCAGCATCTGATAGACCTAATAAACTGTACAACTGATATTATGAATATTTGTCTATGACTAATAATTACGCAGTAAAATGAAAACTAATATTATATAAAACATGACTTTCCTCCTCATTTTCTCGAAAGCTATTAGAGATATTGGAAATATCATTGCAGCATCTGATAGACCTAATTAAACTGTACAACTGATCATTATGAATATTTGTTCTATGACTAATAATTACGCAGTAAAATGAAACTTAATATTTATATAAAAACATGACTTTCCTCCTCATTTTCTCGAAAGCTATTAGAGATATTGGAAATATCATTGCAGCATCTGATACACCTAATTAAACTGTACAACTGATATTATGAATATTTGTTCTATGACTAATAATTACGCAGTAAAATGAAACTAATATTATATAAAAAACATGACTTTCCTCCTCATTTTCTCGAAAGCTATTAGAGATATTGGAAATATCATTGCAGCATCTGATACACCTAATTAAACTGTACAACTGTCATTATGAATATTTGTTCTATGACTAATAATTACGCAGTAAAATGAAACTTATATTTATATAAAAACATGACTTTCCTCCTCATTTTCCGAAAGCTATTAGAGATATTGGAAATATCATTGCAGCATCTGATACACCTAATTAAACTGTACAACTGTCATTATGAATATTTGTTCTATGACTAATAATTACGCAGTAAATGAAACTTAATATTTATATAAAAACATGACTTTCCTCCTCATTTTCTCGAAAGCTATTAGAGATATTGGAAATATCATGCAGCATCTGATACACCTAATTAAACTGTACAACTGTCATTATGAATATTTGTTCTATGACTAATAATTACGCAGTAAAATGAAACTATATTTATATAAAAACATGACTTTCCTCTATTTCTCGAAAGCTATTAGAGATATTGGAAATATCATTGCAGCATCTGATACACCTAATTAAACTGTACAACTGTCATTATGAATATTGTTCTATGACTAATAATTACGCAGTAAAATGAAACTTAATATTTATATAAAAACATGACTTTCCTCCTCATTTTCTCGAAAGCTATTAGAGATATTGGAAATATCATTGCAGCATCTGATACACCTAATTAAACTGTACAAACTGTCATTATGAATATTTGTTCTATGACTAATAATTACGCAGTAAAATGAAACTTATATTTATATAAAAACATGAATTTCCTCCTCATTTTCTCGAAAGCTATTAGAGATATTGGAAATATCATTGCAGCATCTGATAGACCTAATTAAACTGTACAACTGTATTATGAATATTTGTTCTATGACTAATAATTACGCAGTAAAATGAAACTTATATTTTATAAAAACATGACTTTTCCTCCTCATTTTCTCGAAAGCTATTAGAGATATTGGAAATATCATTGCAGCATCTGATACACCTAATTAAACTGTACAACTGATATTATGAATATTTGTTCTATGACTAATAATTACGCAGTAAAATGAAACTTAATATTTATATAAAAACATGACTTTCCTCTCATTTTCTCGAAAGCTATTAGAGATATTGGAAATATCATTGCAGCATCTGATAGACCTAATTAAACTGTACAAACTGATATTATGAATATTTGTTCTATGACTAATAATTACGCAGTAAAATGAAACTTAATATTTATATAAAAACATGACTTTCCTCCTCATTTTCTCGAAAGCTATTAGAGATATTGGAAATATCATTGCAGCATCTGATACACCTAATAAACTGTACAAACTGATATTATGAATATTTGTTCTATGACTAATAATTACGCAGTAAAATGAAACTTAATATTTATTAAAAACATGACTTTCCTCCTCATTTTCTCGAAAGCTATTAGAGATATTGGAAATATCATTGCAGCATCTGATACACCTAATTAAACTGTACAACTGTCATTATGAATATTTGTTCTATGACTAATAATTACGCAGTAAAATTAAACTTAATATTTATAAAAAACAGACTTTCCTCCTCATTTTCTCGAAAGCTATTAGAGATATTGGAAATATCATTGCAGCATCTGATACACCTAATTAAACTGTACAACTGTATTATGAATATTTGTTCTATGACTAATAATTACGCAGTAAAATGAAAACTTAATATTATATATAAAAACATGACTTTTCCTCTCATTTTCTCGAAAGCTATTAGAGATATTGGAAATATCATTGCAGCATCTGATAACCTAATTAAACTGTACAACTGATATTATGAATATTTGTTCTATGACTAATAATTACGCAGTAAAATGAAACTTATATTTATATAAAAACATGACTTTCCTCCTCATTTTCTCGAAAGCTATTAGAGATATTGGAAATATCATTGCAGCATCTGATACACCTAATTAAACTGTACAACTGTCATTATGAATATTTGTTCTATGACTAATAATTACGCAGTAAAATGAAACTTAATATTTATATAAAACATGACTTTCCTCCTCATTTTCTCGAAAGCTATTAGAGATATTGGAAATATCATTGCAGCATCTGATAGACCTAATTAAAATCTCTACTGTCATTATGAATATTGTTCACTAGTACTAATAATACTGAAATTTTACTTTTTTTTAAATTACTTTCTTCCTCGTTTTCTCGAAAGCTATTAGAGATATTGGAAATATCATTGCATCATCTGATACACCTAATTCAACTGTACAACTGATATTATGAATATTTGTTCTATGACTAATAATTACGCAGTAAAATAAAACGTATTTTATATAAAAACATGACTTTCCTCGTCATTTTCTCGAAAGCTATTAGAGATATTGGAAATATCATTGCAGCATCTGATAGACCTAATTAAACTGTACAACTGTATTATGAATATTTGTTCTATGACTAATAATTACGCAGTAAAATGAAACTTAATATTTATATAAAAACATGACTTTCCTCATTTCTCGAAAGCTATTAGAGATATTGGAAATATCATTGCAGCATCTGATACACATAATTAAACTGTACAACTGATATTATGAATATTTGTTCTATGACTAATAATTACGCAGTAAAATGAAACTTAATATTATATAAAAACATGACTTTCCTCCTCATTTTCTCGAAAGCTATTAGAGATATTGGAAATATCATTGCAGCATCTGATAGACCTAATTAAACTGTACAACTGTCATTATGAATATTTTTCTATGACTAATAATTACGCAGTAAAATGAAACTATATTTATATAAAACATGACTTTCCTCCTCATTTTCTCGAAAGCTATTAGAGATATTGGAAATATCATTGCAGCATCTGATACACCTAATTAAACTGTACAACTGTCATTATGAATATTTGTTCTATGACTAATAATTACGCAGTAAAATGAAAACTTATATTTATATAAAAACATGACTTCCTCTCATTTTCTCGAAAGCTATTAGAGATATTGGAAATATCATTGCAGCATCTGATACACCTAATTAAACTGTATAACTGTCATTATGAATATTTGTTCTATGACTAATAATACGCAGTAAAATGAAACTATATATTTATATAAAAACATGATTTTCCTCCTCATTTTCTCGAAAGCTATTAGAGATATTGGAAATATGATTGCAGCATCTGATACACCTAATTAAACTGTACAACTGTCATTATGAATATTTGTTCTATGACTAATAATTACGCAGTAAAATGAAACTTAATATTTATATAAAAACATGACTTTTCCTCATTTTCTCGAAAGCTATTAGAGATATTGGAAATATCATTGCAGCATCTGATAACCTAATTAAACTGTACAACTGTCATTATGAATATTTGTTCTATGACTAATAATTACGCAGTAAAATGAAACTTAATATTTATATAAAAACATGACTTTCCTCCTCATTTTCTCGAAAGCTATTAGAGATATGGAAATATCATTGCAGCATCTGATACACCTAATTAAACTGTACAACTGATCATTATGAATATTTGTTCTATGACTAATAATTACGCAGTAAAATGAAACTTATATTTATATAAAAACATGACTTTCCTCCTCATTTTCTCGAAAGCTATTAGAGATATTGGAAATATCATTGCAGCATCTGATAGACCTAATTAAACTGTACAACTGTCATTATGAATATTTGTTCTATGACTAATAATTACGCAGTAAAATGAAACTTAATATTTATATAAAAACATGACTTTCCTCCTCATTTTCTCGAAAGCTATTAGAGATATTGGAAATATCATTGCAGCATCTGATACACCTAATTAAACTGTACAACTGTCATTATGAATATTTGTTCTATGACTAATAATTACGCAGTAAAATGAAACTTAATATTTATAAAAACATGATTTCCTCCTCATTTTCTCGAAAGCTATTAGAGATATTGGAAATATCATTGCAGCATCTGATACACCTAATTAAACTGTACAAACTGATATTATGAATATTTGTTCTATGACTAATAATTACGCAGTAAAATGAAAACTATATATTTATATAAAAAACATGACATTCCTCCTCATTTTCTCGAAAGCTATTAGAGATATTGGAAATATCATTCCAGCATCTGATACACCTAATTAAAACTGTACAACTCTTATTATGAATATTTGTTCTATGACTAATAATTACTCAGTAAAATGAAACTTAATATTTATATAAAAACACGACTTTCCTATCATTTTCCCGAAAGCTACTAGAGATATTGGAAATATGATTGCAGCATCTGATACACCTAATTAAACTGTACATCTGTCATTATGAATATTTGTTCTATGACTATAATTACGCAGTAAAATGAAACTTAATATTTATATAAAAACATGATTTTCCTCCTCATTTTCTCGAAAGCTATTAGAGATATTGGAAATAACACTGCAGCATCTGATAGACCTAATTCAACTGTACAACTGATATTATGAATATTTGTTCTATGACTAATAATTACTCAGTAAAATGAAACTTAATATTTCTATATAAACATAACTTTTCTCCTCATTTCCTCGAAAGCTATTAGAGATATTAGAAATATCATTGCAGCATCTGATACACCTAAATAAACTGTACAACTGTCATTATGAATATTTGTTCAATGACTAATAATTACGCAGTAAAATGAAACTTAATATTTATATAAAAAATGAATTTCCTCCTCATTTTCTCGAAAGTTATTAGAGATATTGGAAATATCATTGCAGTAGACCTAATTAAACTGTAAAACTGAAATTATGAATATTTGTTCTATGACTAATAATTACGCAGTAAAATGAAACTTTATATATATATAAAAACATGACTTTCCTCCTCATTTTCTCGAAAGCTATTAGAGATATTGGAAATATCAATGCAGCATCTGATACACCTAATTAAATTGTACAACTGTCATTATGAATATTTGTTCTATGACTAATAATTACGCAATAAAATGAAACTTTATATATATATATATAAAAACATGACTTTCCTCCTCATTTTTTCGAAAGCTATTAGAGATATTGGAAATATCAATGCAGCATCTGATACACCTAATTAAACTGTACAACTATCATTATGAATATTTGTTCTATGACTAATAATTACGCAGTAAAATGAAACTTAATATTTATATAAAAACATGACTTTCCTCCTCATTTTCCCGAAAGCTATTAGAGATATTGGAAATATCATTGCAGATTCTGATACACTTAATTAAACTGTACAACTGTTATTATGAATATTTATTCTATGACTAATAATTACTTAGTAAAATGAAACTTAATATTTATTTAATAACATGAATTTCCTCCTCATTTTCTCGAAAGCTATTAAAGATATTGGAAATATCATTGCAGCATCTGATACACCTAATTAAACTGTACAATTGATATTATGAATATTTGTTCTATGACTAATAATTACTTAGTAAAATGAAACTTAATATTTATTTAAAAGCATGAATTTCCTCCTCTTTTTCTCGAAAGATATTAAAGATATTGGAAATATCATTGCAGCATCTGATACACCTAAATAAACTGTACAACTGATATTATGAATATTTGTTATATGACTAATAATAACGCAGTAAAATGAAACTTTATATTTATATAAAAACATGACTTTCCTACTCATTTTCCCGAAAGCTATTAGAAATATTTGAAATATCATTCCAGCATCTGATACACCTAATTAAACTGTACAACTGTCATTTGAATATTTGTTTTATGACTAATAATTACGCAGTAAAATGAAACTTAATATTTATATAAAAACATGAATTTCCTCCTCATTTTCCCGAAAGCTATTAGAGATATTGGAAATATCATTGCAGCATCTGATACACCTAATTAAACTGTACAATTGTCATTATGAATATTTGTTCTATGACTAATAATTACCCAGTAAAATTAAACTTAATATTTACATATAAACATGACTTTCCTCCTCATTTTTCCGAAAGCTATTAGATATATTGGAAATATCATTGCAGCATCTGATACACCTAATTAAACTGTAAAACTGATATTATGAATATTTCTTCTATGACTAATAATTACGCAGTAAAATTAAACTTAATATTTATTTAAAAACATGACTTTCCTCCTCATTTTCTCGAAAGCTATTAGAGATATTGGAAATATCATTGCAGCATCTGATACACCTAATTAAACTGTACAACTGATATTACGAATATTTGTTCTATGGCTAATAGTTACGCAGTAAAATGAAACTTAATATTTATATAAAAACATGATTTTCCTCCTCATTTTCACGAAAGCTATTAGAGATATTGGAAATATCATTGCAGCATCTGATACAACTAATTAAACTGTACAACTCTCATTATGAATTTTGTTCTATGACTAATAATAACGCAGTAAAATGAAACTTAATATTTATATAAAAACATGATTTTCCTCCTCATTTTCTCGAAAGCTATTAGAGATATTGGAAATATCACTGCAGCATCTGATAGACCTAATTAAACTGTAAAACTGACATTATGAATATTTGTTCTATGACTAATAATTACGCAGTTAAATGAAACTATATATTTATATAAAAACATGACATTCCTCCTCATTTTCTCAAAAGCTATTAGAGATATTGGAAATATCATTGCAGCATCTGATAGACCTAATTAAAATATACTACTGTCATTATGAATATTTTCACTAGTACTAATAAATACTGAATTTTACTTTTTTTTAAATTACTTTCTTCCTCGTTTTCTCGAAAGCTATTAGAGATATTGGAAATATCATTACATCATCTGATACACCTAATTCAACTGTACAACTGATATTATGAATATTTGTTCTATGACTAATAATTACGCAGTAAAATAAAACCGTATTTTTATATAAAAACATGATTTTCCTCGTCATTTTCTCGAAAGCTATTAGAGATATTGGAAATATAATATCAGCATCTGATAGACCTAATTAAACTGTAAAACTGAAATTATGAATATTTGTTCTATGACTAATAATTACGCA
>JAPQNM010002262.1:0-12500 GCA_029783475.1 Metacarcinus magister | reverse complement strand
TCATAGAACAAATATTCATAATGACAGTTGTACAGTTTAATTAGGTGTATTAGAATCTGCAATGATATTTCCAATATCTCTAATAGCTTTCGGGAAAATGAGGAGGAAAGTCATGTTTTTATATAAATATAAAGTTTCATTTTACTGCGTAATTATTAGTCATAGAACAAATATTCATAATTTCAGTTTTACAGTTTAATTAGGTCTATCAGATGCTGATATTATATTTCCAATATCTCTAATAGCTTTCGAGAAAATGACGAGGAAAATCATGTTTTTATATAAAAATACGGTTTTATTTTACTGCGTAATTATTAGTCATAGAACAAATATTCATAATATCAGTTGTACAGTTGAATTAGGTGTATCAGATGATGTAATGATATTTCCAATATCTCTAATAGCTTTCGAGAAAACGAGGAAGAAAGTAATTTAAAAAAAAGTAAAATTCAGTATTTATTAGTACTAGTGAAAATATTCATAATGACAGTAGTATATTTTAATTAGGTCTATCAGATGCTGCAATGATATTTCCAATATCTCTAATAGCTTTTGAGAAAATGAGGAGGAATGTCATGTTTTTATATAAATATATAGTTTCATTTAACTGCGTAATTATTAGTCATAGAACAAATATTCATAATGTCAGTTTTACAGTTTAATTAGGTCTATCAGATGCTGCAGTGATATTTCCAATATCTCTAATAGCTTTCGAGAAAATGAGGAGGAAAATCATGTTTTTATATAAATATTAAGTTTCATTTTACTGCGTTATTATTAGTCATAGAACAAAAATTCATAATGAGAGTTGTACAGTTTAATTAGTTGTATCAGATGCTGCAATGATATTTCAAATATCTCTAATAGCTTTCGTGAAAATGAGGAGGAAAATCATGTTTTTATATAAATATTAAGTTTCATTTTACTGCGTAACTATTAGCCATAGAACAAATATTCGTAATATCAGTTGTACAGTTTAATTAGGTGTATCAGATGCTGCAATGATATTTCCAATATCTCTAATAGCTTTCGAGAAAATGAGGAGGAAAGTCATGTTTTTAAATAAATATTAAGTTTAATTTTACTGCGTAATTATTAGTCATAGAAGAAATATTCATAATATCAGTTTTACAGTTTAATTAGGTGTATCAGATGCTGCAATGATATTTCCAATATATCTAATAGCTTTCGGAAAAATGAGGAGGAAAGTCATGTTTATATGTAAATATTAAGTTTAATTTTACTGGGTAATTATTAGTCATAGAACAAATATTCATAATGACAATTGTACAGTTTAATTAGGTGTATCAGATGCTGCAATGATATTTCCAATATCTCTAATAGCTTTCGGGAAAATGAGGAGGAAATTCATGTTTTTATATAAATATTAAGTTTCATTTTACTGCGTAATTATTAGTCATAAAAAAATATTCAAAATGACAGTTGTACAGTTTAATTAGGTGTATCAGATGCTGGAATGATATTTCAAATATTTCTAATAGCTTTCGGGAAAATGAGTAGGAAAGTCATGTTTTTATATAAATATAAAGTTTCATTTTACTGCGTTATTATTAGTCATATAACAAATATTCATAATATCAGTTGTACAGTTTATTTAGGTGTATCAGATGCTGCAATGATATTTCCAATATCTTTAATATCTTTCGAGAAAAAGAGGAGGAAATTCATGCTTTTAAATAAATATTAAGTTTCATTTTACTAAGTAATTATTAGTCATAGAACAAATATTCATAATATCAATTGTACAGTTTAATTAGGTGTATCAGATGCTGCAATGATATTTCCAATATCTTTAATAGCTTTCGAGAAAATGAGGAGGAAATTCATGTTATTAAATAAATATTAAGTTTCATTTTACTAAGTAATTATTAGTCATAGAATAAATATTCATAATAACAGTTGTACAGTTTAATTAAGTGTATCAGAATCTGCAATGATATTTCCAATATCTCTAATAGCTTTCGGGAAAATGAGGAGGAAAGTCATGTTTTTATATAAATATTAAGTTTCATTTTACTGCGTAATTATTAGTCATAGAACAAATATTCATAATGATAGTTGTACAGTTTAATTAGGTGTATCAGATGCTGCATTGATATTTCCAATATCTCTAATAGCTTTCGAAAAAATGAGGAGGAAAGTCATGTTTTTATATATATATATATAAAGTTTCATTTTATTGCGTAATTATTAGTCATAGAACAAATATTCATAATGACAGTTGTACAATTTAATTAGGTGTATCAGATGCTGCATTGATATTTCCAATATCTCTAATAGCTTTCGAGAAAATGAGGAGGAAAGTCATGTTTTTATATATATATAAAGTTTCATTTTACTGCGTAATTATTAGTCATAGAACAAATATTCATAATTTCAGTTTTACAGTTTAATTAGGTCTACTGCAATGATATTTCCAATATCTCTAATAACTTTCGAGAAAATGAGGAGGAAATTCATTTTTTTATATAAATATTAAGTTTCATTTTACTGCGTAATTATTAGTCATTGAACAAATATTAATAATGACAGTTGTACAGTTTATTTAGGTGTATCAGATGCTGCAATGATATTTCTAATATCTCTAATAGCTTTCGAGGAAATGAGGAGAAAAGTTATGTTTATATAGAAATATTAAGTTTCATTTTACTGAGTAATTATTAGTCATAGAACAAATATTCATAATATCAGTTGTACAGTTGAATTAGGTCTATCAGATGCTGCAGTGTTATTTCCAATATCTCTAATAGCTTTCGAGAAAATGAGGAGGAAAATCATGTTTTTATATAAATATTAAGTTTCATTTTACTGCGTAATTAATAGTCATAGAACAAATATTCATAATGACAGATGTACAGTTTAATTAGGTGTATCAGATGCTGCAATCATATTTCCAATATCTCTAGTAGCTTTCGGGAAAATGATAGGAAAGTCGTGTTTTTATATAAATATTAAGTTTCATTTTACTGAGTAATTATTAGTCATAGAACAAATATTCATAATAAGAGTTGTACAGTTTAATTAGGTGTATCAGATGCTGGAATGATATTTCCAATATCTCTAATAGCTTTCGAGAAAATGAGGAGGAATGTCATGTTTTTATATAAATATATAGTTTCATTTTACTGCGTAATTATTAGTCATAGAACAAATATTCATAACATCAGTTTTATAGTTTAATTAGGTCTATCAGATGCTGCAGTCATATTTCCAATATCTCTAATAGCTTTCGAGAAAATGAGGAGGAAAATCATGTTTTTATATAAATATTAAGTTTCATTTTATTGCGTAATTATTAGTCATAGAACAAATATTCATAATGAGAGTTGTACAGTTTAATTAGGTTTATCAGATGCTGCAATGATATTTCCAATATCTCTAATAGCTTTCGAGAAAATGAGGAGGAAAATCATGTTTTTATATAAATATTAAGTTTCATTTTACTGCGTAATTATTAGCCATAGAACAAATATTCATAATATCAGTTGTACAGTTTAATTAGGTGTATCAGATGCTGCAATGATATTTCCAATATCTCTAATAGCTTTCGAGAAAATGAGGAGAAAAGTCATGTTTTTATATAAATATTAAGTTTCATTTTACTGCGTAATTATTAGCCATAGAACAAATATTCATAATATCAGTTGTACAGTTTAATTAGGTGTATCAGATGCTGCAATGATATTTACAATATCTCTAATAGCTTTCGGAAAAATGAGGAGGAAAGTCATGTTTATATATAAATATTAAGTTTCATTTTACTGCGTAATTATTAGTCATAGAACAAATATTCATAATGACAGTTATACAGTTTAATTAGATGTATCAGATGCTGCAATGATATTTCCAATATCTCTAATAGCTTTCGGGAAAATGAGGAGAGTCATGTTTTTATATAAATATTAAGTTTCATTTTACTGCGTAATTATTAGTCAAAAAACAAATATTCATAATGACAGTTGTACAGTTTAATTAGGTGTATCAGATGCCTCAATGATATTTCCAATTTCTCTAATAGCTTTCGGGAAAATGAGGAGGAAAGTCATGTTTTTATATAAATATTAAGTTTCATTTTACTGCGTAATTATTAGTCATAAAACAAATATTCAAAATGACAGTTGTACAGTTTAATTAGGTGTATCAGATGCTGCAATGATATTTCAAATATTTCTAATAGCTTTCGGGAAAATGAAGAGGAAAGTTATGTTTTTATATAAATATAAAGTTTCATTTTACTGCGTTATTATTAGTCATAGAACAAATATTCATAATATCAGTTGTACAGTTTAATTAGGTGTATCAGAATCTGCAATGATATTTCCAATATCTCTAATAGCTTTTGGGAAAATGAGGAGGATATTCATGTTTTTAAATAAATATTAAGTTTCATTTTACTGCGTAATTATTAGTCATAGAAAAAATATTCATAATATCAGTTGCACAGTTTAATTAGGTGTATCAGCTGTTGCAATGAAATTTCCAATATCTCTAATAGCTTTCGAGAAAATGAGGAGGAAAGTCATGTTTTTAAATAAATATTAAGTTTCATTTTACTGCGTAATTATTAGTCATAGAAAAAATATTCATAATATCAGTTGTACAGTTTAATTAGGTCTATCAGATGCTGCAATTATATTTCTATATCTCTAATAGCTTTCGAGAAAATGAGGAGGAAAGTAATGTTTTTATATAAATATAAAGTTACATTTTACTGCGTAAATATTAGTCATAGAACAAATATTCATAATATCAGTTGTACAGTTTAATTAGGTCTATCAGATGCTGCAATTATATTTCCAATATCTTTAATAGCTTTCGAGAAAATGACGAGGAAAATCATGTTTTTATATAAAAAAATGGTTTTATTTTACTGCGTAATTATTAGTCATAGAACAAATATTCATAATATCAGTTGTACAGTTGAATTAGGCTTATCAGATGATGCAATGATATTTCCAATATCTCTAATAGCTTTCGAGAAAACGAGGAAGAAAGTAATTTAAAAAAAAGTAAAATTCAGTATTTATTAGTACTAGTGAAAATATTCATAATGACAGTAGTAGATTTTATTCAGGTCTATCAGATGCTGCAATGATATTTCCAATATCTCTAATAGCTTTCGAGAAAATGAGGAGGAATTTCATGTTTTTATATAAATATATAGTTTCATTTTACTGCGTAATTATTAGTCATAGAACAAATATTCATAATGTCAGTTTTACAGTTTAATTAGGTCTATCAGATGCTGCAGTGATATTTCCAATATCTCTAATAGCTTTCGAGAAAATGAGGAGGAAAATCATGTTTTTATATAAATATTAAGTTTCATTTTATTGCGTAATTATTAGTCATAGAACAAATATTCATAATGAGAGTTGTACAGTTTAATTAGGTTTATCAGATGCTGCAATGATATTTCCAATATCTCTAATAGCTTTCGAGAAAATGAGGAGGAAAGTCATGTTTTTATATAAATATTAAGTTTCATTTTACTGCGTAATCATTAGTCATAGAACAAATATTCATAATAAGAGTTGTACAGTTTAATTAGGTGTATCAGATGCTGCAATGATATTTCCAATATCTCTAATAGCTTTCGAGAAAATGAGGAGGAAAGTCATGTTTTTAAATAAATATTAAGTTTAATTATACTGCGTAATTGTTAGTCATAGAACAAATATTCATAATGACAGTTGTACAGTTTAATTAGGTGTATCAGATTCTGCAAAGATATTTCCAATATCTCTAATATTTTTTGGGAAAATGAGGAGGAAATTCATGTTTTTAAATAAATATTAAGTTTCATTTTACTGCGTAATTATTAGTCATAGAAAAAATATTCATAATATCAGTTGTACAGTTTAATTAGGTGTATCAGCTGTTGCAATGATATTTCCAATATCTCTAATAGCTTTTGAGAAAATGAGGAGGAAAGTCATGTTTTAAAATAAATATTAAGTTTCATTTTACTGCGTAATTATTAGTCATAGAACAAATATTCATAATATCAGTTGTACAGTTTAATTAGGTCTATCAGATGCTGCAATTATATTTTCAATATCTTTAATAGCTTTCGAGAAAATGACGAGGAAAATCATGTTTTTATATAAAAATACGGTTTTATTTTACTGCGTAATTATTAGTCATAGAACAAATATTCATAATATCAGTTGTACAGTTTAATTAGGTGTATCAGATGCTGCAATGATATTTCCAATATCTCTAATAGCTTTCGAGAAAATGAGGAGGAAAGTCATGTTTTTAAATAAATATTAAGTTTAATTTTACTGCGTAATTATTAGTCATAGAAGAAATATTCATAATATCAGTTTTACAGTTTAATTAGGAGTATCAGATGCTGCAATGATATTTCCAATATCTCTAATAGCTTTCGAGAAAATGAGGAGGAATTTCATGTTTTTATATAAATATATAGTTTCATTTTACTGCGTAATTATTAGTCATAGAACATATATTCATAATGTCAGTTTTACAGTTTAATTAGGTCTATCAGATGCTGCAGTGATATTTCCAATATCTCTAATAGCTTTCGAGAAAATGAGGAGGAAAATCATGTTTTTATATAAATATTAAGTTTCATTTTATTGCGTAATTATTAGTCATAGAACAAATATTCATAATGAGAGTTGTACAGTTTAATTAGGTTTATCAGATGCTGCAATGATATTTCCAATATCTCTAATAGCTTTCGAGAAAATAAGGAGGAAAGTCATGTTTTTATATAAATATTAAGTTTCATTTTACTGCGTAATCATTAGTCATAGAACAAATATTCATAATAAGAGTTGTACAGTTTAATTAGGTGTATCAGATGCTGCAATGATATTTCCAATATCTCTAATAGCTTTCGAGAAAATGAGGAGGAAAGTCATGTTTTTAAATAAATATTAAGTTTAATTATACTGCGTAATTGTTAGTCATAGAACAAATATTCATAATGACAGTTGTACAGTTTAATTAGGTGTATCAGATTCTGCAAAGATATTTCCAATATCTCTAATAGCTTTCGGGAAAATGAGGAGGAAAGTCATGTTTTTATATAAATATTAAGTTTCATTTTACTGCGAAATTATTAGTCATAGAACAAATATTCATAATGAGAGTTGTACAGTTTAATTAGGTTTATCAGATGCTGCAATGATATTTCCAATATCTCTAATAGCTTTCGAGAAAATGAGGAGGAAAATCATGTTTTTATATAAATATTAAGTTTCATTTTACTGCGTAATTATTAGCCATAGAACAAATATTCATAATATCAGTTGTACAGTTTAATTAGGTGTATCAGATGCTGCAATGATATTTCCAATATCTCTAATAGCTTTCGAGAAAATGAGGAGAAAAGTCATGTTTTTATATAAATATTAAGTTTCATTTTACTGCGTAATTATTAGCCATAGAACAAATATTCATAATATCAGTTGTACAGTTTAATTAGGTGTATCAGATGCTGCAATGATATTTACAATATCTCTAATAGCTTTCGGAAAAATGAGGAGGAAAGTCATGTTTATATATAAATATTAAGTTTCATTTTACTGCGTAATTATTAGTCATAGAACAAATATTCATAATGACAGTTATACAGTTTAATTAGATGTATCAGATGCTGCAATGATATTTCCAATATCTCTAATAGCTTTCGGGAAAATGAGGAGAGTCATGTTTTTATATAAATATTAAGTTTCATTTTACTGCGTAATTATTAGTCAAAAAACAAATATTCATAATGACAGTTGTACAGTTTAATTAGGTGTATCAGATGCCTCAATGATATTTCCAATTTCTCTAATAGCTTTCGGGAAAATGAGGAGGAAAGTCATGTTTTTATATAAATATTAAGTTTCATTTTACTGCGTAATTATTAGTCATAAAACAAATATTCAAAATGACAGTTGTACAGTTTAATTAGGTGTATCAGATGCTGCAATGATATTTCAAATATTTCTAATAGCTTTCGGGAAAATGAAGAGGAAAGTTATGTTTTTATATAAATATAAAGTTTCATTTTACTGCGTTATTATTAGTCATAGAACAAATATTCATAATATCAGTTGTACAGTTTAATTAGGTGTATCAGAATCTGCAATGATATTTCCAATATCTCTAATAGCTTTTGGGAAAATGAGGAGGATATTCATGTTTTTAAATAAATATTAAGTTTCATTTTACTGCGTAATTATTAGTCATAGAAAAAATATTCATAATATCAGTTGCACAGTTTAATTAGGTGTATCAGCTGTTGCAATGAAATTTCCAATATCTCTAATAGCTTTCGAGAAAATGAGGAGGAAAGTCATGTTTTTAAATAAATATTAAGTTTCATTTTACTGCGTAATTATTAGTCATAGAAAAAATATTCATAATATCAGTTGTACAGTTTAATTAGGTCTATCAGATGCTGCAATTATATTTCTATATCTCTAATAGCTTTCGAGAAAATGAGGAGGAAAGTAATGTTTTTATATAAATATAAAGTTACATTTTACTGCGTAAATATTAGTCATAGAACAAATATTCATAATATCAGTTGTACAGTTTAATTAGGTCTATCAGATGCTGCAATTATATTTCCAATATCTTTAATAGCTTTCGAGAAAATGACGAGGAAAATCATGTTTTTATATAAAAAAATGGTTTTATTTTACTGCGTAATTATTAGTCATAGAACAAATATTCATAATATCAGTTGTACAGTTGAATTAGGCTTATCAGATGATGCAATGATATTTCCAATATCTCTAATAGCTTTCGAGAAAACGAGGAAGAAAGTAATTTAAAAAAAAGTAAAATTCAGTATTTATTAGTACTAGTGAAAATATTCATAATGACAGTAGTAGATTTTATTCAGGTCTATCAGATGCTGCAATGATATTTCCAATATCTCTAATAGCTTTCGAGAAAATGAGGAGGAATTTCATGTTTTTATATAAATATATAGTTTCATTTTACTGCGTAATTATTAGTCATAGAACAAATATTCATAATGTCAGTTTTACAGTTTAATTAGGTCTATCAGATGCTGCAGTGATATTTCCAATATCTCTAATAGCTTTCGAGAAAATGAGGAGGAAAATCATGTTTTTATATAAATATTAAGTTTCATTTTATTGCGTAATTATTAGTCATAGAACAAATATTCATAATGAGAGTTGTACAGTTTAATTAGGTTTATCAGATGCTGCAATGATATTTCCAATATCTCTAATAGCTTTCGAGAAAATGAGGAGGAAAGTCATGTTTTTATATAAATATTAAGTTTCATTTTACTGCGTAATCATTAGTCATAGAACAAATATTCATAATAAGAGTTGTACAGTTTAATTAGGTGTATCAGATGCTGCAATGATATTTCCAATATCTCTAATAGCTTTCGAGAAAATGAGGAGGAAAGTCATGTTTTTAAATAAATATTAAGTTTAATTATACTGCGTAATTGTTAGTCATAGAACAAATATTCATAATGACAGTTGTACAGTTTAATTAGGTGTATCAGATTCTGCAAAGATATTTCCAATATCTCTAATATTTTTTGGGAAAATGAGGAGGAAATTCATGTTTTTAAATAAATATTAAGTTTCATTTTACTGCGTAATTATTAGTCATAGAAAAAATATTCATAATATCAGTTGTACAGTTTAATTAGGTGTATCAGCTGTTGCAATGATATTTCCAATATCTCTAATAGCTTTTGAGAAAATGAGGAGGAAAGTCATGTTTTAAAATAAATATTAAGTTTCATTTTACTGCGTAATTATTAGTCATAGAACAAATATTCATAATATCAGTTGTACAGTTTAATTAGGTCTATCAGATGCTGCAATTATATTTTCAATATCTTTAATAGCTTTCGAGAAAATGACGAGGAAAATCATGTTTTTATATAAAAATACGGTTTTATTTTACTGCGTAATTATTAGTCATAGAACAAATATTCATAATATCAGTTGTACAGTTTAATTAGGTGTATCAGATGCTGCAATGATATTTCCAATATCTCTAATAGCTTTCGAGAAAATGAGGAGGAAAGTCATGTTTTTAAATAAATATTAAGTTTAATTTTACTGCGTAATTATTAGTCATAGAAGAAATATTCATAATATCAGTTTTACAGTTTAATTAGGAGTATCAGATGCTGCAATGATATTTCCAATATCTCTAATAGCTTTCGAGAAAATGAGGAGGAATTTCATGTTTTTATATAAATATATAGTTTCATTTTACTGCGTAATTATTAGTCATAGAACATATATTCATAATGTCAGTTTTACAGTTTAATTAGGTCTATCAGATGCTGCAGTGATATTTCCAATATCTCTAATAGCTTTCGAGAAAATGAGGAGGAAAATCATGTTTTTATATAAATATTAAGTTTCATTTTATTGCGTAATTATTAGTCATAGAACAAATATTCATAATGAGAGTTGTACAGTTTAATTAGGTTTATCAGATGCTGCAATGATATTTCCAATATCTCTAATAGCTTTCGAGAAAATAAGGAGGAAAGTCATGTTTTTATATAAATATTAAGTTTCATTTTACTGCGTAATCATTAGTCATAGAACAAATATTCATAATAAGAGTTGTACAGTTTAATTAGGTGTATCAGATGCTGCAATGATATTTCCAATATCTCTAATAGCTTTCGAGAAAATGAGGAGGAAAGTCATGTTTTTAAATAAATATTAAGTTTAATTATACTGCGTAATTGTTAGTCATAGAACAAATATTCATAATGACAGTTGTACAGTTTAATTAGGTGTATCAGATTCTGCAAAGATATTTCCAATATCTCTAATAGCTTTCGGGAAAATGAGGAGGAAAGTCATGTTTTTATATAAATATTAAGTTTCATTTTACTGCGAAATTATTAGTCATAGAACAAATATTCATAATGACAGTTGTACAGTTTAATTAGATGTATCAGATGCTGCATTGATATTTCCAATATCTCTAATAGCTTTCGAGAAAATGAGGAGGAAAGTCATGTTTTTATATATATATATAAAGTTTCATTTTACTGCGTAATTATTAGTCATAGAACAAATATTCATAATTTCAGTTTTACAGTTTAATTAGGTCTATCAGATACTGCAATGATATTTCCAATATCTCTAATAGCTTTCGAGAAAATGAGGAGGAAAGTCATGTTTTTATATAAATATTAAGTTTCATTTTACTGCGTAATTATTAGTCATAGAACAAATATTAATAATGACAGTTGTACAGTTTAATTAGGTGTATCAGATGCTGCAATGATATTTCCAATATCTCTAATAGCTTTCGAGGAAATGAGGAAAAAAGTTATGTTTATATAGAAATATTAAGTTTCATTTTACTGAGTAATTATTAGTCATAGAACAAATATTCATAATGACAGTTGTACAGTTTAATTAGGTGTATCAGATGCTGTAATGATATTTCCAATATCTCTAATAGCTTTCGAGAAAATTAGAAGGAAAGTCATGTTTTTATATAAATACAAAGTTTAATTTTACTGCGTAATTATTAGTCATAGAACAAATATTCATGATTTCAGTTTTACAGTTTAATTAGGTCTATCAGATGCTGCGGTGATATTTCCAATATCTCTAATAGCTTTCGAGAAAATGAGGAGGAAATTCATGTTTTTATATAAATATTAAGTTTCATTTTACTGCGTAATTATTAGTTATAGAACAAATATTCATAATGACAGTTGTACAGTTTAATTTGGTGTATCAGATGCTGCAATCATATTTCCAATATCTCTAATAGCTTTCGGGAAAATGAGTAGGAAAGTCATGTTTTTATATAAATATTAAGTTTCATTTTACTGCGTAATTATTAGTCATAGAACAAATATGCATAATAAGAGTTGTACAGTTTAATTAGGTGTATCAGATGCTGCAATGATATTTCCAATATCTCCAATAGCTTTCGAGAAAATGAGAAGGAAAGTCATGTTTTTAAATATATATTAAGTTTAATTATACTGCGTAATTGTTAGTCATAGAACAAATATTCATAATGACAGTTGTACAGTTTAATTAGGTGCATCAGATGCTGAAATGATATTTCCAATATCTCTAATAGCTTTTGGGAAAATGAGGATGATATTCATGTTTTTAAATAAATATTAAGTTTCATTTTACTGCGTAATTATTAGTCATAGAAAAAATATTCATAATATCAGTTGCACAGTTTAATTAGGTGTATCAGCTGTTGCAATGAAATTTCCAATATCTCTAATAGCTTTCGAGAAAATGAGGAGGAAAGTCATGTTTTTAAATAAATATTAAGTTTCATTTTACTGCGTAATTATTAGTCATAGAAAAAATATTCATAATATCAGTTGTACAGTTTAATTAGGTCTATCAGATGCTGCAATTATATTTCTATATCTCTAATAGCTTTCGAGAAAATGAGGAGGAAAGTAATGTTTTTATATAAATATAAAGTTACATTTTACTGCGTAA
>JAPQNM010002255.1:45000-47300 GCA_029783475.1 Metacarcinus magister | reverse complement strand
CTCTCTCTCTCCTCTCTCTCTCTCTCTCTCTCTCTCTCTCTCTCTCTCTCTCTCTCTCTCTCTCATACACACAAACGCGTAGGCTTTAAAGGGAAGTTGTTAGTGTGTGTGTGTGTGTGTGTGTGTGTGTGTGTGTGTGTGTGTGTGTGTGTGTGTGTGTGTGTGTGTGTGTGTGTGTGTGTGTGTGTGTGTGCATAGTCCGATTATCTTAGACATGCGCTTTCAAGTTTTATTAACTATTCATATCGTGTATGTACGTCTGTATGTATGTATGTATGTATGTATGTATGTAAAAAGAAAAAAATCGTTATCGTACTACCTAACTTTCCATTACCAAATAACGGGCAAGAGGCAGTCCACTTTACCCTCCATTAACGCCAACTATTTATGATATAGAAAAAAGAAGAAGAAAAAATACCAGACAGCTACATCTGGGTGGTAGGAGGTGAAGTTTACGCTAAGTTGCGCCTTCACCACTGTGCTAATTTCCGCTTCCTTGTCCTTTGATCCCGGAATGGTAAACACTACGGACCCTTGAACCCGGAACGCCCCGCAGACTGTGATATCCGGGTTAGCACAGTTTACCTTCGCTTCCCAAGGTTTCCTCAGATCCTCATTCATCGACCAGTCAGTCCTCAGGCCATCCACGACGATAATGAACATGTTGCTAGACTATATATGAATACGTGCGTGCGTGTGTGTGTGTGTGTGTGTGTGTGTGTGTGTGTGTGTGTGTGTGTGTGTGTGTGTGTGTGTGTGTGTGTGTGTGTGTGTGTGTGTGTGTGTGTGTGTGTGTTTGTGTGTGTGTGTGTGTGTGTGTGTGTGTGTGTGTGTGTGTGTGTGCCCTGCCTCGACCTCCACTCACTCTAAGTAAGGTCATGGAATTCATCTATCCAATAAATATACTACATCGGATGGGAAATGAAAAAGGTCGCGCAAAAAATTATTATTAAATATCAGTTAACTCTGGTGTTGTTGTTTTTTTTACTCTTTCTCTTTCTTTATTGTCCTTTTTTTTCTCCCTCGGTTAAATAACAATGCGACTAATGAACTCTAATAACCTTGACCCCACAATCGAAGGCATCCACCGCTTGATTACGTCCGTGCAACCTCAAGTCATTCATTCCATTCCATTCCATTCCGTTCAGCCTCATGTCAATTCCCTCACTTCCAGCACCGCCATTCCACGCACCCTTCCTTCCTTCCTTCTCTTGCATTCCCTTCCCTTCCCTTCCCTTCCCTTCCCTTCCCTTCCCTTCCCTTCCTTCCCTCATCTCACGTCGCTACAACCTCCTCGTCAAACCTCCCTCATCTTCCCCATCAACTTCACTTAAGACTTACAACTTTGTCGCGCGCGCTCTTCTCTCTTGCATGTTTTTTTTTTCTCTTCTCTTTTTCTTCCCACTCCTTCCACTTTCTTGACGCACGACATATAGCTACAATTAGTCTTCAGTCCAGGAACAGCATAAGAGCAGCTTTAGAACGAGCGAAAAAAGTGTAAGTGAAAAATAATTCAACTTTGAAATTCGCTAACGCTATACTAAAGAATCCATGAGAACTATAAATACATTGAATTCATACAGCATCAACATCGATGAAGAACACTGTTGTAGGATCAGAATGCACTGTGTATAATGAACCGTACCTGGTCTTGGAAAATTAACTATTACTTAGCAAATGAGCAAATGATTGTGAACTATTACACACTCCATCTCTCCTCCCCGTCCCTTCCAACCGCCAATTCCTAAGAGATCCATTTTCGCGCAACTCTTCTCTCCGCTTCAGTGATTGAAAAAAAATCCGGACAAAAGTTTTAATTAAACGAATACTTTGACTCTGCCTGAGGAATGGTATAATTTTTTACCCTTATGCACCAAAGAAATTCCTCCTTTACTTTGTCCCTTCCTTTCTTCCTTCATCCTTTCCTACTTTTCTTTTCACTTTCTCCTCCTCCTCCTTCTCATCCTCCTGCTCCTCTGCAAAGATAAGCAAGGCGCATCCCTTTTCCCCCCTCCCCTCTCCTCCTCCTCCTCCTCCTCCTCCTCCTCCTCCTCCTCCTCCTCCTCCTCCTCTTTCCCTTCTCCACATAAGATCCTCTAGAATCACATTTTCTCGTCGTAATTCCTATTTTCGCTGTGAAGAAAAATACACTTTCTATATTTTTCAAGTTTTACCAACACCAACTTGACAATAAATGAAGGGAACAACATTTAATTATTATTATTATTATTATTATTATTATTATTATTATTATTATTATTATTATTATTACTATTATCATTATTAACTCTTGTATCCCA
>JAPQNM010002255.1:37500-40000 GCA_029783475.1 Metacarcinus magister | reverse complement strand
AAGAGAGAGAGAGAGAGAGAGAGAGAGAGAGAGAGAGAGAGAGAGAGAGAGAGAGAGAGAGAGAGAGAGAGAGAGAGAGAGAGAGAGAGAGAGAGAGAGAGAGAGAGAGAGAAACAGATACGTAGACAAAAATAATATAGATAAAGGAAACAAAAAGAGAGAACAAAGAAACTGTTATAATGATACATAGGAATAATGAGAAAGTAAGGAAAAATATCAGAAAATAACTTAAAATTACGATCAATACATTAAAATATATAAAAAAAATAAAATTAAAGAAAGGGATTAATAAAAATTTGCACATACAAGACAAAAAGAAATAGGAAAAAGACTACATACGAAATAAGGATAATATCTTGGAAATAAGGATTGAAATGTTAAGAAATATATGGAAAAATAAAGAAGAAGAAAAAAAGTATTATTAAAAGAGTACAGACGTCGGTTTTGACAAGTCTTTTTCTTCCTCCGAACACGACATTGAGAGAAAGAAAAATACTAACTTTAAATTCCGACGCAGAAGGAAAAGAAGGACGATGAGAAGGAAAAATAATAAAATAAATAAATAAACAGAAATAAAAAGAAATATATATATAAAAAAAAAAAAAAGTAAAGACTAAAAATAGGTATGTCAATGATAAATATAGATGAGAATGAAGATGGAGATGAAAAGGAATAGAAAAAGGAACACAAAATAACGAAAATATAGCAAAAAAAAAAATTATTTAAATTGAAGAGTGCAAATGAAAAGAAATATACTGTTTATTTATAGTTTCAGTGGTTGTTTACGAACCCTGTGTGTTTTGTACTTGTACTTATACTTATACTTATAATATTTTGGAAGGAACACTTAGACAATTAAGTTAATATATTGAGCAAGGGTAGATTTAGGATTTGATTTTGACCTTAACTTTGAGACAGAAAAGAGATACAGACAGACAGAAAAAGACAGACAGACAGACAGATTGAAGAGGGACAGATAAAGTGATGAATAGGAGGACGAAGACAGCAAAAAAGAAAAATAGAAGACAGGAAAGCAGATAAAACATGATGAGGACGAAGAAAAAAGACTACATGATGATGATGATGATAATGATGATGAAGACGATGATGATGACAATGAAGAATACGATGACGACAATGGAGGAAGAGGAAGAGGACGAGGAGGAAGAGGAGGAGGAGGAGCCTCCTTAGGGACAGCAGGTCTCTTAGCCCTGACCTGTAATGGTAATTTAATGGCCCTTACTGACGTCAGTGAGATGAAGGGCAGAGGAAGAGGAGGAGGAGGAGGAGGAGGAGGAGGAGGAGGAGGAGGAGGAGGAGGAGGAGGAGGAGGAGGAGGAGTAGAAGAAGAAGGAGAATGAGGAGAAGAAGAAGAAGGAGGAGGAGGAGCAGAAGGAGGAGAGAATTATGGTGTTGAAAATCTCATACCAAAAGTAACTAAGACGCAAATTCTTTCACCCAGTTCCCGTCAAAACACCATCTCTCTCTCTCTCTCTCTCTCTCTCTCTCTCTCTCTCTCTCTCTCTCTCTCTCTCTCTCTCTCTCTCTCTCTCTCTCGACCCTCTTGGCAGGGCGCCACGTCGCAGGGTGGCGGAGGGTCACCGCCCCCCCCCCTCCCCCCCCCGCTAGCCTTGGCCCACTTCTACCGTTTGTACCTTGCAGCCCCAGTCCGTTTTGCAAGGCGACGGCAGGCAGGACTATGACGCAGAGAGAGAGAGAGAGAGAGAGAGAGAGAGAGAGAGAGTTAGAGAGAGAGAGAGAGAGAGAGAGAGAGAGAGAGAGAGGTTGGAGATTTGAGCTGAGAGTGTGCATTGTTATTTTTCTTGTCTTCATATTCATCCTCTTTTGGATTTATGTATATGCTTACTTGCTTTACTCTCTCTCTCTCTCTCTCTCTCTCTCTCTCTCTCTCTCTCTCTCTCTCTCTCTCTCTCTCTCTCTCTCTCTCTCTACGCATGTCATCAAAAAACGGCTTTAAACTCCTCACAGATAACAATCCATTCGTTAAAAAGAGCAAACCTACGTAAAACCGATGAGAGAGAGAGAAAGAGAGAGAGAGAGAGAGAGAGAGAGAGAGAGAGAGAGAGAGAGAGAGAGAGAGAGAGAGAGAGAGAGAGAGAAAGAACACTCAACTCAACGCCATTTTTATCTTTATCCTTTAGAGACTGGGAAAACCTTACATAGCTGGTATTATCTGCTTGCTGTTTGAATACTTAACATCACATTTCTTTTTCTTCCCTCTCTCTTTCTCCCTAGCGACATGATGCCTGTCTATACCATGTGCACTTAACTAGGGAACACAAACAGCAACAGACCCTAGGGCCCTATGGTTACAGGGAGAAAGACAGGATGACTTAACCTCGAGTTGCTTCCTCCTAAGACTATTGTGGAAGACCTTGGATGACAGTCTCGTGAGATGGTTATTCTACGTGACAAAAATTGAGTGGGAAAAAAATTTAAATAGGAAAATTTTATAAATATAATATGGTAAAAAGGGAGA
>JAPQNM010002255.1:30000-32500 GCA_029783475.1 Metacarcinus magister | reverse complement strand
CTTTCATACACCGACCTCAAAGCCTCTCCTTATAATTCCTCTCCCTCTCCCTATTATTTATTCTGTCTCTCCTACTCTCCCCCTACTACCGTCCCTATGAGGAAATTTGTAGTTGTAATAGATTATGTTCTATAGAAAGGTAATGTTTTATAGATATACTTAATCTCTCTCTATTTTTTTTTTCTCTCTCTCTCTCTCTCTCTCACTGATATTGAATCCGAGTAATCAGAGAGTAGCAGGCAGGCAGGGTGGGTGAGTGAGTGGGTTAGTGGGTGGGTGGGTGGGTGGGTAAGTGGGTGGGTTGAGAGGACTCCAGGGTGGCGGCGCGAGCATCATAACAGTCAGGGTTCAGGAAGTAATTCAACAGACGAGTGGCCTTTGTGTTCATAAGCCTCAGTGATTTTATGCATTATGTAAATTCACCCATCCTCTCCCAACACCCGCATCAGTGTGTGTGTGTGTGTGTGTGTGTGTGTGTGTGTGTGTGTGTGTGTGTGTGTGTGTGTGTGTGTGTGTGTGTGTGTGTGTGATTTTCCTCTTTTTCTTGGTGACGCATTTGTGTCTTAACGAGCTGTTTTGAATCATAGGTAGTAGTAGTAGTAGTAGTAGTAGTAGTAGTAGTAGTAGTAGTAGTAGTAGTAGTAGTAGTAGTGTTATAAAAACAATAATATTAAGAAGAAAGCTAAAGATATACCGACAAATAAAGATAAAAAAATAAGAGAAACGTTGATGGTGATGAGACACACACACACTCACACACACACACACACACACACACACACACACACACACACACACACACACACACACACACACACACCGAAGCGAAATTGAAAGCATCAGAGGCAACACGTATCGCTCAAGTTAATTAGCAGACAACACTGTGTGTTGGCTGCCAGGCAGAGGAGGAGGAGGAGGAGGAGGAGGAGGAGGAGGAGGAGGAGGAGGAGGAGGAGGAGGAGGAGGAGGAGGAGGAGGAGGGGGAGGGGGAGGAGGAGGAGGAGGAGGAGAAGGAGGAGGAGGAGGAAGAGGAGGAGGAGGAGGAGGAGAAGGAGGAGGAGGAGGAAGAGGAGGAGGAGGAAGAAGAAGAAGACAATTTCTGTTAATTACCTCCATTGCAGATGTTTTGCCACCATTTGTGACGTCAGTGTGGGTAATGGCGCCCCTCAAGCTAATTAACGAGCCTCCTCCTCCTTCCTCTTCCTCTCCTCCTCCTCCTCCTCCTCCTCCTCCTCCTCCTCCTCCTCCTCCTCCTCCTCCTCCTCCTCCTCTTCTCCTCCTCGTTATCATCCTCCTCCTCTTCCTCTTTTATTTTGTTAGTTTTTTTGTGATTATTATTTTCAATCATCAATATTATTACTAACTATGTCTGCTTCAGTAAACTACGTAGTGTTAATTATTTGTATGAGGAGACAATAAAATTTCTCTTTATCTCTCTCTCCTCTCTCTCTCTCTCTCTATATATATATATATATATATATATATATATAATATATATATATATATATATATATATATTCGCAAATGACAAGTGATAATAACTTTGGATTTACTGCATAAAAACATTCCTACATAGAATATTAATTTTCATCTGACAGAAGTAGAAAGGTTTGAATTCCTTCCTTCCTATACACACACACACACACACACACACACACACACACACACACACACACACACACACACACACACACACACACACACACACGTGGTGGGGAAGTGCGTCTATTCCTATTGTAACTAACTTAAACAATAGTAATGGAGACTATAATAATGTGAAGGAATGTGAAGAAAATCTAATCACTGGTATATGAAAATGAAAAAAATCTATCTGACTTACTCTCGTGGCAAAAAATAACGAATACAAACGAATACACCTTGCAAATTGACTTCGAATATGATATCGAAGTGAATCCTAAACACACCAATCGTTCCCATTCTTCATACTGACGCTGGAGTCAATGAATAAGTAACAAGAAAATAGCATAGATAACTCCATCAATAAGTAAATCGATCAATAGATACAGTAAAGTTAAATAATGTTATGATTTAATGCACCATCTTTTCGCATACTTGGTACTGACGCGGAAATATTACCATGTAGTGCCTATAGGTGGTAACACAGGTCTGGTCTGGTCTGGTCTGGGTGGTGGCAGTGGCGTGATCTATACTAACATCAATAACACAACGTTTCGCTTTAACTGAAGCATAACAGTCTCCAGTCACCGTCTGCGATCTACGTTTGATAAGCCTTGGGATATTAATATTGTTCAGTTTATTAAGAATATGTTCCAGGAAGAGGAGGAGGAGGAGGAGGAGGAGGAGGAGGAGGAGGAGGAGGAGGAGGAGGAGGAGGAGGAGGAGATGGAGGAGGAGACGAACAGACGAAAAAGTGTTACAGCCGGCCTCTTCTACCTCTCTACTTTCTTTCCTTTCTTTTTTGGTCTTTTCCTCCCTCCCTCCCACCCTCCCTCCCTCCCTCCCTCCCTCCCTCCCTCCC
>JAPQNM010002255.1:25000-27500 GCA_029783475.1 Metacarcinus magister | reverse complement strand
CACTACTACCTGACATCTTTTTTTTTAGTTATTCATTATTCATTCTTGTTTTGTTTTTTGCAAAGACACTCCCTCCTTTCAGTGTGTCTTATGAGTTTTTTACACACATATACTTTTTAAACATTATTTTTCATCACATTATTATTTCTTTATCATTTTTTCATACTTCCCTATATATATTTTTTTACTATTTTTAGTTACGTTGTTACATTTGCTTTGTACTTATGTTATGTTATGTTAATGTTAACTTTTTGAAACGCTTTACAAAAGCAATTATAAAATTCTCAAAGCGCTCAGTAGAAAATATATAAAAGCACAAGATATTAAAAAACATCAAAGGAAATCATAAGCTAAAACAAAACATACTAAAAACAATGACCTAAAAGAACAAAAATGCGGTACAGCGTTATGGATAGAGGCGGGAAAGTGTCATTTCAGTGCAGTCGTTGCTTTCCGAGACACAAGACCTATCGCGCCCCTTTAGTGTGACAGAGGGGCGTGGATAGCGTAGGCGTGCCGCTGACACACTCCACAACGACAAGCAAAAGAGATGTAACTAATGGCCAGCTATCTCACGCCCTTCCCAGACTCTCCTTCAACATTTTCTTACCCTACTGTCACATTTTTCCACTGCCATCCCATTTTATATCCCTCTTTTTAATGTTAAGTGGGCAATGTGAACGTATGTCAAATCCAATATGTTTAGACGTAGGAATAAAAATTGATGTTGCGAGTAAATCTGTGGACATGAAAGGGAAGTAAGTCATGTGTATCCCTGCGGCCAAGTCCCCTGAGAGGCTGAGGCGCTGGGTATTTTGATGTCCTATTGATGAAAGGCTTCGTCCCTCCCCTTCCCCCTACGGCCCTCCCTCCCCAGACCACACTCTCTTACCCATGAAAATTTCGCTTCGATTACCAAACTCCGATAGATGAATAAATAAACTAATTAATTAATTAATAAATACATAAAAAAATATATATATAAATAAATAAATGGATGAAAGGTGGAAATAATAAATAATTGAATAGAGGAAATCCAAATGAATAGAAACATAAAATAAATGAGTAAAATAATCCAACAAAAAATAAATGAATAAAAGGAAAACATAACAAATAATTCGATAAAGAAAATCCAAATGCATAGAAAATTAAATAATCAAATAAATGTCAAAACAAAAGTATTAAAGTAGGGTTGTAATGGTCCAATTTTCCATTATTTCCATTAGTTTTTGTGTTTTCCTATATTTCCTATACGTTCATGCTTTACTGTGCAGGCAAAGTTATAAAAAAATAAATAAATAAATAAAATTAAAAAATCCATGTATGTGACGTCAGCGCGAACGTGGCGTGAACGAGTATAAAATAAAACAATGATGCGTAAAACAATACTGAAACAAGCTGAAGGGATAACTATTGTACC
The DNA here is from genome assembly GCA_029783475.1 of Metacarcinus magister. Classification (NCBI taxonomy): domain Eukaryota; kingdom Metazoa; phylum Arthropoda; class Malacostraca; order Decapoda; family Cancridae; genus Metacarcinus; species Metacarcinus magister. The sequence goes on along the minus strand of JAPQNM010002255.1, from coordinate 26,080 downwards.
GAATAAAACATAAAAAAAATGTTCATCCATTACTGTCATTATTCAATTAACTAAAACATTGACTATATTACAAAAAATTCCATAACAGTTAGTCCTGAATCCAATTTTTTTTTATCTTTCTAATTCCTCTCCTTTTTTTATTCTGTATTTCAATTCAGTTCAATTCACTTAACTGGAAAATAGATACGTAAGCTATATACGAGAAGAAAAAAGTGTATATAATTCCACAGATATATTTCGTTACGCTACTACTACTACTACTACTACTACTACTACTACTACTATTACTATTACTACTACTACTACTACTACTACTACTACTACTACTATTACTATTACTACTACTACTACTACTACTACTACTACTATTCAGACATCAGCCAATTCCTGTATTAACATCAACGTGTTAAAAGAGGTTAGTGCAGGAGGAAACAGAGTATAAGTGAAGCCACAGTATGGAATGGAAAGCGAAGGGAAGGAAGGATGTACAAGCATTTAGTAGAGCTTAAGGAGTGTGTGTGTGTGTGTGTGTGTGTGTGTGTGTGTGTGTGTGTGTGTGTGTGTGTGTGTGTGTGTGTGTGTGTGTGTGTGTGTGTGTGCGTGCGTATACGTGCTCGCGTCAATACACAACACCATCACACTCCTTGTTCACCTTCCAACACCTCACACAACCTCACCTCACCTCACCTAACCTCCTCACCTCACCTTACCTCACCTCACCTCACCTTACCTTACCATACCTTTCACCTTGCAATCATCACCTCGACGTGCACCACCAAGCCACACACACACTCACCTAGGAAGGGAGAAAGATAAGGAGTATTAATTTCAACGTATATAGGTATAAGGTATAAGTTATAAGGTATATAAGTATAGAATGTGACGTAGAGGTGGTTTGGAGGCGGGAAAGAGTTACAAAAGTGGTAATATATGGTGGTCTAGTTAATGGTGTAGAAAATTAGGAAGTTGTGGAGTGTAGACAGATAGGTTGGAAGAATGAAAGTAAGGAAAATAAGAGGTTAGAAGGAAATGAAAAATGGGAGAAAGCTAAGAAATAAAACAAAGAAAAGAAAAGAAGGA
>JAPQNM010002255.1:7500-10000 GCA_029783475.1 Metacarcinus magister | reverse complement strand
ATGTTAACAAGTAGTAATTAGCTGATTTATAATAGTATAGGCAGTGGTTATGTGGCTTTCGTGTGTGTGTGTGTGTGTGTGTGTGTGTGTGTGTGTGTGTGTGTGTGTGTGTGTGTGTGTGTGTGTGTGTGTGTGTGTGTGTGTGTGTGTGTGTGTGTGTATTCCTTCCTTCCTTCCTTCAGCAGATAGAGAAGCTTTGTCTCCCTTGGGTATATGTGTTCCAGTTCCTCTTCCCGTCTCGCCGCAACAGAGCTTGGGTTACTTATACACAAAGAAGACAAGTTACCGTGTTTATTAGTTACCTGTTATCAGTTACCAGTTACCAGTCCGACCTGTAGTGCGCGTCCATGTTGGTGGGATGATATAGAAAGGGAAATCATTGACCGGTGGACAGGTTACTTTTATCAAACATAGAAAATCGTGACCTTTAAACTTCTATGACAAACAATGACATGGTAATTTGCTTCCATTTTGTGCTGAAACTTGATATTTGTAAGATTTTTTTTTTTCTCCCATATTAAATTGCCTTATGAGGATCGGTTACCAATTACTATACGATGTTTTTTTGTTATCCATCTATCTAGTTATCTATCTATTTACCTATTTATATAGATAGATAGATTGCTGGTAATTTATTTTGTTTTGAAAGTATAATAATGTGCGTAGAATATATTCACAAACATTATATAAAAAACAGCTATCCAATGATGTTCACTTCTCCACTTTGCACGTCAAGCAAACCGTATCAGTCGTCACACTACATTCCTCAGCTTACTTCCGTTCAAAAATGTACGTTTGATGTCTTTCAGAGCGGCACAAAACAGAGGCGATCACCTTTCAACTAACCATCAGCCTCACCACGTTAAACCACGCTGGCAAAATGGTGAAAGACAACAAAAAAAACAGCTCCCTGCATCCCGGTGAGCTGGTGGGCGCCGGTTGCTACACACTGACAAGCTTCATCTGGTTTTATTGTGTGTGGCTGCACTTGATTACATGGCCGGGTGCATGACGCTGGCCGGCATTGGTAACAGTTAAGCCGGTGACCTGTGTGCTTCCTTTGTCTACGCACCTGAAGGCCGACAAGGCAATGGTAGGAGTCACCTTCCGTGTGTGTCCCTCTCTCATCAAGTCACAAAGAACACTAACTAGGCATGGGGCTATTTCTCTCGTTCCTCATCATCAGAAACTAAAGGAATATACGTTACTATTGCATCTGTACATAGCGTGAAGGGACGTAATCCTTAAAACAAGAGATTAAAGGGGAAAAAAATAGTGTCTTGCCTTCAGCTTTGGGTTCGGAAGTTTGAGACGAGTTTCATCTGTTGCCTTCGTTCGACCTACGTGTTGGAGACTTAAAGTTACTGACTTCACCGACAGTTTCGAAGCTTTGGTCGTACGTAGTCGAGGGTCACCCAAGTTCTCTTCCTTTTTCTTTATTACCTTGACACACACACACACACACACACACACACACACACACACACACACACACCATATCCTTTGATCTATATCCATATTACAAGAGCAAAGTGGAGAAAAAAAATCTTCAACCCCCCATCATTTTTTCCAGTTATTTATAAAGTTTATTCATTTATTCTAACACCGTTTTACGACACCTGTTTATTAAAGGCTGGTGACGCCACACCCCGACATGATGCACGCCACCGCCACCACCACCGCCACCACCACCACCACCACAACCACCACCACCATCACCTGCACCACGACCTGCGCACTTGATGTTTTAACTCAATAAACACCGTAACGCCGCCAGCTCCTCTTGTTTCCTGGTTGCACTGCCTCGCCCGCCCTCGCCCTCCCGCCCCGCGCACTGAGGTCAACGTTCAATACAGTGACGCGACCTGAGTGCTAGAGCGAAATGCAAGGTGATGGACGTCCAGCACACACACACACACACACACACACACACACACACACACACACACACACACACACACACACACACACACACACACATACACACACACACACCTTGACCTTCTCATTTATTTATTTTTAGCTACGAATCAAAATCTTACTTAATCAAAAAGAAGAATTAGCTGAGTCCGTCCATTACCATTAAGTAGAAAATTCATTCATGCCTCAGTTTCGTTTCATGTCTGTTTAATGTCTGTTGCATTGCTATCACAAGACATAACTGACTTGTATATTGTATTTATTGTCTAGATATATAGATAGATAATACTGAAGGCGTGTCCGTGAGGAGGGGAGTGAAGGTATAACTTAATGTGTAGTTTTTGTCTTTCCTTTGAAGTTTTTGTTAAGAAAGGAATTTGCAACAACACCATGAATAATAATAATAATAATAATAATAATAATAATAACTACTTACAACACAGGTTCACTACACACACACACACACACACACAAACACACACACACACACACACACACACACACACACACACACACACACACACACACGCACAAGTGAAGGACACAGGTAATTGCTTCAAAGTGCCATGTTCTTGAAAAT